>VYZU01011417.1:0-15837 GCA_013401355.1 Ceyx cyanopectus
CTCCTCCACAAAACTCCTTCCTGGCAGTGTTTAACATCTGCCCATGCAAGGCCTGGGTATCACAGATTCAGTGTCACCCAACTTAAAGTCTCCTTTAAAATATGAAAATGTTGTGTATTTTGCTTGGCTAATTTAACATCGTTTGAAGCTTGGTCTGTGTAAACACAGACATCATGTGAGCTATGAAACACTCTGATTCCATTTCCTAACCTTTATGGGGACTTTTATGTATGCTTTCCAGTGATATACTATGTTCCTAAGGCATATGGGGAACAATAAAGAGTTTCCCTGGAGCTAGTTAAGCTAATCACGGCTTCTAGATTAAATGTTCTGCAAGATTTTTAGCTTGATCACTAAAATAAAATACCTGTGCTCTCACAGAGTGATCCTCTGACATCAGACCAACTTCAGATCAGCAGCTGTCTCCTCAGACTATTGTCTGAGGGTATTTCCCAAAATTAAACATTCAAAACTCTTGGTTTTGGCCCCACTTGCAAAAAAAATATCTCTAATGAAGAAAAGAAAAATCCTTGAATGTAGCACTGGCTCAAATTTTCCTCAAGCTTCATAGGATGGAGAATATTCTCCTCTTGCCCCTTAAACATTCAACACTATGCTGAATTCAGGGAAAAACCTTCTTGCCCCCCAAGATCTCTGAGCACTTGGATGCAAAGGAAAAATTAATGGCAAAAACATGTTCTCATCAGTCTGTGTCAATAATGAGTTAAAATGCTGGAAGCCTGGGCCTGGATCCCAGCTATTCATTCCATTTCCTATTAATGTTTACCACTCTTCTCAGAAAAGGAAAGAAAAAAAAAAAGGGGAAAAAAAAAAAAAAAAGGGGGGGGGGGGGTTGTAGGAAGGAGAAAAGCCGAAGAAGAAAAAAATGCAGCTCTCCTCTCCTGCCGGGGNTGGGGGGAGATTTTCTTATCGATCCAGACCAGGTCCATGAGAGCACCCCTGTTCTAGGGGGGCTCCCAGCCCTGAAGGCCAGGCATAGTCAGCACACAGTGAGGAGCAAAGGGGACACGGCTCTTTCCCCAGCTCTGCCCACACCTACGTCGCCCATCACCTCA
Organism: Ceyx cyanopectus; assembly: GCA_013401355.1. Classification (NCBI taxonomy): domain Eukaryota; kingdom Metazoa; phylum Chordata; class Aves; order Coraciiformes; family Alcedinidae; genus Ceyx; species Ceyx cyanopectus. Next base: position 1,077 of record VYZU01011417.1, read on the forward strand.
CTGATCCCAGCAGAACAAAATGACTGTAAAATAAGGGTGAGGGAGCAACCTGTCCAGAAGTGGGAGGAAGAGGAAATACCTTCCCTGCAGCTCTGCAGGGAAAGACCTTAAGCAGAGAGAAGAAAAGTCCCAGAGGGACTGGGAAGAACCAGCTTTGGCAGCCAGTGGCAATGCAAAACTCCACCACGTCTGTCTGGGAAATCCTGAGGATAGCCATCATTTCTATCACAAAACTCCCAGTGAGTTATGCTCGACCTGAGATCTCCATCCTTTCCTCCAGCTCACAGGACTCAAGACCTAAAAATGTGTTCCACTCCACACTTCTAGTGGGTTCCTCCTGAGTTACCTTCTGCAGCCTGCTGGGGTCTATTTTACACCTTCACAAGAGGGCTGGGAGTGCTCTGCCACACTCCTGCTGTTCAGAAATCACACTCATGTCCTGGAAAACCTCTTCTTCTCCCTTTCTCTATAAAGAAAAGACTTGTGTGGAAGTTCTCAGCCCATTCCTTGCCTTGAAAGCAAAATGAGAAAGTAGGTCTCATTTCCCTTCCCTTTTGGCCACAAGAGTCTAGTCCCTCAGAAGCAGCATCTCCTATTCTGAGGTGAGTTGTCCACCTCCCTCCTTCAGCAGCAAATGTCTTGCTCCATGCTGGGACCACTTGTGACCTTCCTTGCAAGGTCAGCATCTCTCAGTGCTTTGGATTGCCAGAAAATTAATACCTCAATCTGCCCCCATTGCTCTGCTGGTTTTCCCCTGGTCCTATTCCAACCTTCACAACCCCAAACACTGCCCAGCAACATGCAGAATCCAAGCTGGCATCCCCTCTGACTCCAGGGTGCACCGAGCAGGCTTGGAGCAGTTAATACCAAGCAGCTGGAGTTCCCACCACAGACCTCACTGGATTCACAACATGGAGAGGTCAGCAAGAAGCAGGAAGGAGAGGAAGCAAAGCATTTGAAAGAAAGATGCTGTATTCTTGCCTCCCAGATGGAGAGGGAGGAGATGGAGAAGCCCCTTTGGGCGGTATCCACAATGACACCGAGCCCTGGTCAGCTGGGAGCATTCAAATTGTCAACAACCCCGTAGAAAAGGCAGATGAATTCCTGTTTTGTACTTGGGAAGAAGCCAGGTGATGTAATCATAGGATGATGGTGAAATACTTTCTATTCCAGCAGTAACTCAAGATGCTAAATAGCAGCTCCAAAAGTTAAACATGGTTAAATCCGTACATCAGGATAGCACAGGCCTGAGAGTTTCTGAAGAGATGGCAGATGAAGCAGTGGCAGCTAATGCTCACCTTCCACACACCATCATGTATCAGGATCAGAGAATCAGAGAATCAGGGAATCATTCAGGTTGGACAAGACCCTTGGCATCATCAAGTCCAACCATCAGCCCTATTCTATGAAGTTCACCCCTAAACCACGGCCCCCAACACCACATCTGAACGACCCTTAAATACACCCAAGGATGGTGACTCAACCACCTCCCTGGGCAGCCCAGTGTCTGACCACTCTTTCAGTGAATTTTTGTTCCCTAATGCCCAGTCTACACCTCCCCTGGTGCAGCTGTGAGCAGGGGTCAAGGATTCCTCTTAAACAGGCTCACAGAGAGCAGAGGGGTGATGATGGACAAAGTTCACCAAGGCCAGAGTGCCAGGCACAGCCCAATCTAAGAAGGCATGAGCAACCACTGGATGTTTCAGAGCTGTAGGAAAAAAATGATTTGTTAAACAAGGCTATTTTAAGCCAACCACTGCAACATCAGTACCAGTCCAATGAGGATGTGCCCGTCACAGGGTTCAGCCAGAGGAAGGTAGTGACAGCAGTGCCAACCTGGGTACGCTGATGGAAAACAGATTAAGGCAAATTAGCCTTGTACATTTTCTTGATGCAATTACAAGATTGGCTGGGAGAGGCAAGAGTGTTAATGTGACACACTCAGGGGTCTGCAGAGCGTTCCCCTTGGTAACACGTGATATTTCTGCTTCGGAAATTAGAGGGTCCACTGACGCCCTGGGACATATTCAATGCATTAAAACTTGGCGAGCTGATTCTGCTCTGCTCGGAGATCTAAGCAGGGAATGTGGAGAGAGCAGGTCTGTTTCTACTAGAGCCAACAAATTTGGTTCATGCCTCTGGGCTATTTAACATTTTTATCAATGACCCGGGAGAAAGCCCGAAGCGTTCCCAATAAAGTGAAGCTGATGACATGGAAGTTGTAGTGTGGTAAATCCTGGAGGTGAGGGGTTCCTGTTACACAGTAGTCAGGGTGCCTTGGTGAGCTGAGGGAAATGTGCACTTCTGGACAAACACGTGTCAAACCACACCCCCAGGGACAAGGAGGCATTCACTTGCTCCCATCAGGAAGGAGGAAGACCTTTCAAAATGAACCCAGAGAAAAACCACTGCCAAACTGATCAAAACAAAGGGGGGGTGTGGGAAGAGAGAAATCTCAGCATTCCGTCTGGCACTCAGCTGTGAGCATCCTGTATACGGGATGGTGGATTTGCCAATGGAAAGGCTAAAGCAGTGCCAAAAGCTGGAAGAGACAAAAAAAAATGGCCAAAACCTTACCAGAGGACCAGGGGCCAAGGATTACTCCTAAACAGCCACAGAGAGAGCAGAGGGGTGATGATCACCAAGGCCAGAGTGCAGGCTAAGAAGGCATGAGCAACCACTGGCAAGATTTAACAGACAATTCTCCATCTCTGGAAACATTCACATCATGATGAGCTCTATCTGCTCCAGCTCATCCAGGAATCCTTCTTGTAAGAATTTAATCACCCCTATGGCCTTCGAATTTATTGTCTGGGTCATTATCAATGCATTATCGATGGAGGCCCAGACACAAAACAGGCATGAAGACAAAAGCAGCCTGTCCTCAAACTATCACATATTTATAGGACGTGACTAGAAGGCAGCCAGGACATGCCCTCAACCATCACACCAGGAAGCTACACGGCCCTTGCAAGCCCTTGTCCCACTCTGAAGTGCAAGCACAGGACAGCTGGGACAGACCCTACTGCTCCCCACATTTCTGGGTATGTACACACCCTTGCTTCTGCACCTGCATCCCCAGCATACAGTGGGGTGATGGCAGCTCTGCTGCTTTTGTCCTGAAAATAACAGGCAAGCATGGGCAGGGAAGCCTATCATGGAGCCCACCTCAAGGACACGGATCTGCAAGGGCACAACCCTAACAAAAGCCACCAGTCAGTCCTATACAGCCTCAGACTGGGATGCCCCAGGTACCAACCCACTACAGCAATAACCCTAGAGGTCACACTTCTGCCCTGAGAGACGGACTTGGACTGGGTCAGTGCTGCAGCTGATCAAGGAGTATCCAGCTGGGTGGGTTGTGAAACTGGGCTGTGGTGTTGGTGGGGCTGGACACTCCAGCACCAGGCTGGTTAGGGGAGCTGGGTCAGGACACTCACACCTCCCTCCTGGCTATGCCCCCCAGGGAAGCAGCAGAAGGAAGGCAATGCAGGGTCTGAAGGGGACATGATGTTGACCCTTCAAGCTTTCCAGAGTGGCATCCTGGTTTCACCTTGAGCGGGAGAAGACAGGTTGCAGTCTTCTAGGTAATCAGGTTTCTCCACTTCCCACCGTGTCACCAGCTCCAGTTCTGGAGCCCTCAACACAGTAAAGACATGGACCTGATGGAACAGGTCCAGAGGAAGCCACAAAGATATCAGGGGGCTGAAACACCTCTCCTATGAGGACAGGCTGAAGGAGCTGGGGTTGTTCAGCCTGGAGAAGAGAAGGTTCTGGGGAGACCTTAGAGCCACCTTCCAGTGCCTGAAGGTGGCTATAAGGAAGGCTGGAGAGGGGCTGTTTCCAAGGGCCTGGAGTGAAAGGATGAGGGGTTATGGATTTAAATTAGAGAAGAGTAGATTTAGACTGGATATCAGGAAGAAGTTGTTTCCCTTGAGGGTGGTGGATCAGTGGAAGAGGCTCCCCAGGGAGGTGGTTGGGGCACCACCTCTGGAGATATTCTAGGTGAGGTTGGCCAAGGCTCTGAGCAACCTGGTCTAGTTGAGGGTGTCCCTGCTCACTGCAGGGGGGCTGCACTAGATGTCCTTTGGAGGCCCCTTCCAGCCCTAGACATTCTATGATTCCTCGCCTCCTCAGAAACACCCGTGAGCTAAGACAGTACATCATACATCTCTGACAGCAAAAGTGTCACAACCAGCTTCTGCTGGGCAAATCCACCCTGTGGTTGCACAAACGCGACGAAGAAGAGCCTGCCTGGTCCGAATGCAGCACTCAACTGTGGGACAGACACCCTGCAGGGATGCAGAGAAGCTGGAAAGGGACACAGGGTTCAGTAGGTGGGCCCTGAGCAGGCAGAGAGCCTGGCAGGCAACGCTCTCCTGCCGTGGGGGTTGCACAGAGAGCGGACGGCACAACGGCTCTGCAGAGGGGAGCCAATGAACAGGGGAGGCAGGGAGAGAAATGCGCTTAATGTGCTGCATGGGAGGGACAGGAGGGGGGAAAAGGGGGGAGGCAGCAGACAAAGAACAGGGCGATAGAGAAAAAAAAAGAGGCAGGCGGGGAGCAGGGGAAGGTGAAGCAGAGAAGCAGGGACAACGGGGCTGGGTGTGCCGGGGAGAGGGAGGTTGCGAGGAGCCCCTCTCTGGTGCAGCTGGAAGGAGCTGGGAAGGGAGTGGAGAGGAGCAGGCAGCCAGCCTCTTGCAGGGCCCTGCAGGATTGGCCAGCAAGACCCAGCACAATGAAAATCTCTTAACCACACAGAATTGTTAACTGCCCCCAAATCCTTTTGTGCTGGGGCTGCAAGCTTAGAAGAGCTTAAGCTGTTAGATGCATGAACTTCCTCCATAAATATCCCCTGTGTACACGGCCGTGTACACAAGCAGGCTTGCGCTTTATTAGCCAGATGAAAAGTCCAGTGGAGAAAATGAGTAACTCCTTCCAGCTTTTGCAGCTGCAGGGAGGGTCCATTTGTTGCCCTGGACACCCTTGGACACCAGGACCCCTTGGTGGGACAGGACCAATAAGCCATGTACCCCCCCTGCTCTCCCTGCCACGTCCCCTTTTGGGCAAGCGAGCCGTGTGAGAGCACTATGCCCCCAAAGTCTACTCAGATTTGCTTTTGTTTTGCTTCTGGAAAGGGGCCCAGATTCCCTCCCACCCCTGGAAACCCGAGGAAACCTGTCGGCCACATGTATGAGCAAGTCCCTGAAACCAGGCGGCTTGTAGGGGGGACCCCATGGGGACAAGGACACACCAGGAGGTGGGCTGGGCTGCAGGGCTGCATCCCCCACCCTGAGCTGGGGAGCACTGGGGAGGACTGGGGAGGACTGGGGAGGACAGTCTGTTCTCTGCCTCACCCAGCTGAGGTGATCAGCCCCTTCCACAGTCCTCTGCAGGGGGCTGTGAGATGATGAGGGAGGGGGAATGCTACGGTTGTCCTGCCACCTCCATGGCTGGCTCTCCTCCCACACCCCACTCTTCTTTGGGGGGCTGCTGGGGGAAATATGGCACAAGTCTGGGGTCCCATCCAGCCCTGATCGCACAGCAAGGTGAAGGGGAATGGGAAGGGGAAGAGGAAGGTGAAGGGGAGGCAGCCCTGGAGCCAGCTGCCCCACAGAGACGGTGTGCTGCCGGCCACCGGGTGATTGATGATGGCGGGGAGCGGGGGGCCGGGCACACGCCAGCACTGGCTGGAGAAACAGCTGCCAAGGGATTGGACCTCCCAAAATCCTGCTGCTGCCCAGACAAAGAGAAGACCTGGCCTCTCGCTGGCTCCCTCCACCTTGGCTCCCCATCCCTGCCCGCTCCTCCTCCCCTCCTGGATGCGCCGGGCCAAGCTGCAGAGACAGAGCTCTGCCTAAGGTTCCCTGGGAGCCCCTGGCCCTGTGGAGGGACCGTCCTCTGTCTGGGCTGGCAGCAGGACCAGGGAGCCCCAAGAAACAGTGGCTGCTCCGGAGCAAAGCACTGTGCAAGGGAAAAAAAAAACAAAAAAACAACAAAGCAAAAGGCTGAACTGGAAAAGCCGCCATGAATCATTCCAACTTTCTGGTGTCGCTACAAATAATCCACTGGGGTGTCATCAAACACCCATCTCCTCCGGGAGGCAGGGCTTACCCAGGCTCCCTTTCCACAGTGCACTGCAGCAGCACTTCTGACCTGTCCCATCCCCAGCACCTCCCACTACTGGAGCCCACTTGCCCACTGGGAAGAGATCTTCCGTGCCCCCAGCTCAAAGCAGGGGTATGGAATGACATCCTCTGCACATGAGGACCTTACGCTCGACCCAGCCCAGCAGACCAGATGGGTACCATCCAACCTACAGTCCCAACCAAGCATGGACAAAGACTGTCTGTCCCCACCTCTAGTGTGTTGTTTTCCCCACTACCAGCACCTTGGTGCTACCTGGACACCCCTTCCCACAGCAAGGAGACACACCTCCTTCCCTGCAGTATGCCATGCCTACCCAGAGGAAACCCAGCTCTGCCTGGAGTGTGCCAGTCTATTGGAACTGGAATGGGATCCGGATGTTCAGCCAGGATGGGGCAGAAGACTTGGTTTGCCAAATGCCAGGGATTGCTCTGTGCATGGTACAGTCGCAGGTTCCCACTAAATATGTAGCTCTCAGATCCCCATCTCTCTCCCAGTAATCTCAGCAGCTCTTTCCTCAACCTCCCCAAGCCCACACGTGATGGGGGAGGATCACAGAGATGGGTTTGGGCAAGTGTTTTCAGGGAGGGTGGTGAAGAGCCTCTCAATTCCTTTGGACCATACTGGGTTCCATGGTGCTCAGCTGAGCTGATTAGGCAATACCAGAGTCTGCTTAGAACACCTCCTGAAGCAGGAGAACATCTAAAGAACAGGAGAGCATCTGCAGGGCAGGAAAACATCTGCATGGCAGGAGAACCTCTGGCTGCTGAGGGAGCTCAGGGGCTGGGCTCAGAGGTGTCCATGCATTTTCCTGGTTCACCCCACCAAGAAAAATCACAAAATCATAGAATGTTAGGGGTTGGAAGGGACCTAGAAGATCATAGAGTCCAACCCCCCTGACAGAGCAGGATCTCTTGCTCCCTCCAACCACATCACTTCTGGGTGCTTGAATTCCCACTCCCCTCACCCCAGAAGCATTTCAACCCACGCCAAGGCACCGGACCAAACCAAAGTGAAATCAACCCCTCTATACTGGGAGGTGACTGCAGATCAGCAGCACACACCACAGCTACACACACGTGTGTCCCTCCTAGGGGAGCACAGAGGGCACCAGCAACAGGTCACTATCCCTGGACCCCGTGGCTCTGCGGATCCAGAGGTAACACAGAGCTTCTGCCACGGATGCATGAGCCCGGAATTAGGGAGCTAGGGGACGAAGACAACATCCACACACCTGCTCCTCTCCCGTATCCCCATGTGTTCCTCTCCCACCCCTGCCCAAGGAGGCGACTCCCAGGCGTCCGGAGCAGCTCCCAGCACGGAGCCAGGTGGTTACCTCTGCAGATGGTCCCGTTTTCCACGGACTCATATCCCGGCCGGCACATGCAGCGCCCGATGGGCACCAGCCACTCGCCGTCCCCGTTGCAGTACAGCTTGATGGGCACGTCGACCTCCTCAGCATTGGCGATGCAGGTGCCCCGGGCGGCCACCAGCGAGGTGCTCTCAGCTCCCGAAAGGGTCTCTTGGAAGACGGCTCCGTTCTGGATCACCCGGGGACACTTGCGGTAGAATACGCGGACGGCGATCAAGGACATGCAGCCTCCGTAGTCCTGGAAGGCCAGGTAGAAACCGTTCTTGGAGACAGGCCCGAAACTGCGCACTTCAGTGTTGATCTTCATCACCCGTCCACCAAGGTCCACCTGCGAGAAGCTCTCGTCAGCAGCGATCGTGTCCACCTTCATCCAAGGATTCTCCATCCAGTTAGGAAAAGTCTTGGTGGCTGAGTCAAAGTCTGACTCAAAATAGTAAAGGTTAAAGGTCTCCTTACAGGAGCCTGGGACGTTAGGGATGCTGCTGCAATCGCGGACGGAGAATTTCATCTCCACGTGGATGCGATGTGCTCCTCTCCTCCGGATGTACTTGGTCCGGAGCCAGTTGTTCTGGCTGGATTCAAAAACGTTGCACACCTGGTAGGTGCGAATTGTGTTCATGTTCTCATCGTACCCGCTCACCTCTTCCCACTGTGGACAGGACATAGAAAATCAAGGCTCTGCACCAAACCGGAGTTCCCCACCCATCTCTCCTCTTCCCAACCCCACTGTGAGCCAGTACCGGTTGCCCCACACTGTGCCCACCCCAGCACCATCCTGCAAGCACCCTGTACCTACATGTCTCTGTCCTGCTGCAGCACAGTTTGACACACTCTGCATGCTGGGCAGTCTCCAGACTTGGGGACAAGGTGACCTGACCCCTCGGCTGCAAGCAGCACCGTGGTCCATGTCCGGGTTCAGGACAAAGCATCTCTGCCAGGTGGCAGGGCACAGAGGGGCCTCTCACCTCCTGTGCAGGCAGTAATGTGTTTAGCAGGGACTCCAGCTCGTGGGCTGCGCTGCACGGCAGAGCCTCCCAGCGAAGGAAGCCGATGGTTTTAGCAGATGTGTTCCCCCCAGTGCCACTGTGGTTACAATCGTGGCAGATGGGACCTGCTTTCTCAGGAGCAGCTGTAAAAACTCCTCACCAGCCACAGCCCGAGAACTGGAGTAGGATCAGAGGCAGGAGGGAGGGTTTAAGGGAGCCTGGCTGACCCTGCTGCCTACCCAGAAAGGGAGATGATGGGCTAAACCCTGCTGGTAGCACTCATCCTTCCACTTCTGAGGGTCAACATTGCCTTGGGGTCCCTCCTGCAGCGTGCACAGGGTCCAGCCCCAGTCGTATTACACTGGGTCTGTGGTTGTCTTGGAAGCTGTAGCCTGATAGTTACACCTTACTCTGGAGGGAAGCTCAGTCAAGCTCCACACAGTCAACTACCAGATCACTGCCAGCTCTGGAGGATTCTCCAAGAGCTCAGGGCTGCTATGACACCTCCTGGCCCTGTCCAGTTCCTTGTCTTTTCCCCAGGCTGTTTTTATCCAAATGATTTAACACTTGTTGTTAGTGACAACGGGGGCACTTTGGGGCAGGTGACGCACCAGGCGAGGGTGAAGCTGCAGCCTGTAACGAGCCACTGCTCCTCTGAGGTGAACACAGGCAGGGAATGGTCTTTGTGGGAGAACAACCTTTGAATTTGTCTCGTCAGATCATCTCCCCCAGCCCAGACCTTTCTGGAGGGCAGAGCATCTCCCTGTGCTGCCCTCCCACCCACAGCACCCTCCTAATGCTGGCAGTAGGGACCAGAATCCAGCTAGCATGTGACACAGTCCCAGCCAGCTGGAATGGCTTCTCGTTAACTTGTTCATAAACCTGCTCATGTGGAAGCTGAGCTGTTTTCCATGGATGTGAAGCCCTGAGCACAACCCTGCCCTGGATGCAGGACTGTGACACTCAGGTCAGGGTGGCAGTACAGCCCAGGTCCAGTACCAGTGCCAGGACTGAGGCAGAAGCAGATCATTCCCAGCCCCCTTCCTGCAATCGGCCTCACAAGGGCATCCAGGACTGCAGAGGGAGATTTAGGAGACCGGGGACAGATTGCTCCTCGCACATCAAGGCTAACAGCCCAACAGAAGGCTGTCAGGGAATATCCCCAAACAGCTCCAACCGATTCTGATTGGCAGTGGCTGCAAATCTGCTGCCATGGCTGGGGGACAAGGAGAGCATCCTCACAGAAGGCAGGGGGAGCATTTGCTTTGTTTTCCAGAAATAAATCTGGTGTGGTAGCAAAAAACTGCAGGATCTCCCCTTTTTATTTAGGGCACCAGTTGGGAGGAGGGGTGAAGGAATCAAGCAACAAGGCACAGGGAAGCAATTTCTTCCCTAACTCTGCCTCTGATGTAGGACTCACTCCAAAAGAGCAGGTCAGCCACCAAGACCCAATGATGCCCAGTTCTGCCCCATTTCCACCCACACCTGTACGCTGGACATGAGCCCTGGCCAGGCAGGAGCAGCAAACTGTGGAAGGAAAGTCTCTTACAGTCTGGGGATGAACAATAGACGGTGGAGGCAGGTTATGGGGACTCCTCCAAGTGGCATGGGAGCTCCACAACCAGGCAGAAAACAACTGTTTGGGCTTCTGAATCTCTACTAGCACCCAAGAGGCAATAAATGGGTGGAGCAGCCAGCAGCTTTCATCTTCCAGGTGAGGCTGGCTGCACCCAGCCTTGCCAGTCACCTTGTCCTGCCAGTGGCCATGAAGCCATACCGGGAGCAGCTGTGAAGGTCCCTCAGCATCATCACCAGCGCCATGCACCATGCAGGGTGCCACATCCACCCCAGGGACCCACATGGAGGTAGGGACAAAGCGATCCCCCCGGAAACGCTTGGGGCTGTGATGGACTTTCCAGGCAGGCATCTCCATCCTCATGGGGACAGGGAACCTGGCAGCACCCTGAGGGCCAAGCTCAGGCTCCCCCCAGCATCCTCCTGCACCAGCAGCAAGCAGGGGTCTCCCAATCTCCTTTTTCTCAGATGGGAGAGAAAGTCACCCCCCGTGCACCAGCCCCTGCACTTCCTCGATGCTTAATTAGAAGCCGCTCCCTTTCTACTCGCTCTCTAATTAACATGCCAGGAGCTCAAAAGAAGAAGGCAGCACAATAACACAGGGAGACGGCTTCCAGCAGGCCCGGGCCTCATTACGGCCGGCTGGGGAGCCGGGAGCAAGTCATGCTTTACATATGGAAACGCCGCAAACAAGAAAGGCTGGGTGAGGAGAGAAAAAGACTTGACCTCTGCTCCCACCCACTGTGTGCCCGTCATCCCCCTTCGATGCCCGGGTCAGCGCTGGCGAGGTGGCCGGGCTGGCAGGAGTGGGTTTTTCTCATGGTGATGGGGAGAGCAGTGCCTGTCGGAGGACGCTGGCGCTGCCGGGACCCAGGTGTGAGTCACACCCATGGAGGCTTTTCTTGGCTGGTTCTTTTCTCCTGCCAAGTTGGCTCGAGGAGGGGGGATTTGCTGTCAGCCTTGGGGTGAGGTCCACAGCAACGTCTTCATCCAGCCTCTGCAGAATGGATGGCAGCATGGAGCCACCACCTCCACACATGGGGATGGGAAGCACCTCCAGGCTTTGGCCAGGCTGGATTGAACCACACAGAGGTGAGGGAGCAGGTCTGGGAGAGTCAGGCACTGGGGCTCCTCACTGCTGCTTGGGCACCACAGGCAGGGCTGGGCAGGATGCTTTGAAGCACATGAACCCCGTGGGATACAAGGGTGGCTGGAGTCGCTCCTGTTTTATGTCATGAGTGGAAAGGTTCAGGCATGCACTGTTTTTTCCAAGCTTGTCTTTGAAAGGAGCATGTCCCGGGTGGTCTTGGGATGTGTCTTAAGGGTCTCTTGGCATTGGCAAAGCAGAGAGATAGTCCCTGCTGAGCCAGCAAATGTCCCTTCATGAAATGCCAGGGATGCCGTACAGTCGTTTCAAGACTGTATCAAACAGCTGCTGTGGGTGCAACCTCACAGGCAAATGCCCTCAGCCTTTTCTGCTACAAGTGACAGTGAGACACTGGGGGCAGATGACATTTCTGCTTGGCACTTCTTTTCTCACCCTTGCCTGACTTTTAAGTGTCTGAAGACCAGCTTTACAGAGAGTAGGACAGTTCAACACCACATCTCCCTGATGCTGTAGGGTGAGAATTACACTCCTGCAGCACTGGGCTGTTTTTGATGCATCACCTCCTAGGAAACTACTGGAATCCTCAACTCTCCTCCTCTTTGGTTCTCTTCCCACTAGATCCTTCTACATGGCCAAGGCACTTTGCTTCACTGTCTGACTTGTGTTGAGCCAACCCATCTACACTGACATGCAGCAGCAGAACCCAGCCCAGGCTCCAGGTCCCCATCGCTAACTTACCCCTGATGGAGGGTGCACTGTCCAGCCCAGCTCTGCCGTTGCTGTCGTGGAGTCCATCAGTGTCTCTGCAGAAGGAAGGTGAAAGAAGGAGTCAGTGGCCATCCTGAGGCTGGCAAAAGGGAAAGAGGTAGAGAGGAGCCAGCCTGGGACTGCAGCCATGAACCCACCCTGCACTGAGTCCTCTGGCCAGCTCTCAGCTGGGGAGGAGCCAGGTGTCAGTTCCTGCACCTATCTGCTTCCCCATCCATTGCCCACTGTTGCCTGGCTCCCTGGTCTCCAGAGGGGAATGTTCTCTTCCACCCATCAGGACAGCTGGACTTTCCTCCTCACTATCCACAGCCCCAGAGCAGCTTTACTGCTGCAGATGAGGAGCCCAGTCTGAGCAGGTTTCCTCCACCATCTTCCAGTTTCTTTCAGAAAAGTGCAATATTTTTTTCTCGCCATGGTAGGCAGAATCCCTGGTGATGTGGTCGCATGTGGGAAGGAACATCACTTTGAGGAATTCAAAGTACTAACAAATTAAACCAGCATTAAAGCTGTTTCTCGAGGTGATTGAGTTGAAATAGGTCAGGCAGTGCTACCACTGAGAAGTCTCCTTAAGCCAGGCAGGCAGCAAAGCCTCTTCCTCCTTTCTACAGCTGGTCAAGCTTCCAGCACCAGGTTATTTTAACAGATTATTTTATTTTCTAGATTATCTTTCATTCCAAACAAGATGTGTGTTGGCCTAACTACACCGATGACAAAAGAAGGGACGCTCAAGTCATGGCACCCCAATACTTGGGCTGTTCCCCATCCAGCATGGGAACAGGCAAGAAAACCCCATCAGAAACACATTGGACAGACACTTCCAGGAGTGGTTTCTGCAGTCAGGGTAACTGTTGGGTTAGGGGGGATTCTGCACCATGCTCAGTGCTGATGTTTTAAGAAAACAGGACAATATTGTGGTGTTGAGGAAACGGGAGCTTAGAAAGGTTCCAGCAACGGTTCCAGCACAGCCAGGCTGGATCTCCCCATTGTGATGCTTCTTGGACAGGCTGTACAGGCCACCATACGACCTGTGATTCTGTGGCTGAGACCACGGTGGTGCCCACAGAAGGAAGGATAACCCTCTGCTCTGCAGAGAGAACCTGCCCTTGATTTCAGCACCTGTGCTCTGGGTGCCAGTTGCATTTGCAGGGATGCTGGGAAGCATCCATCACACAAACACGCAGGACACAGCCATGGAATCTGGCTGGCAGCTTCACTCTCCCTGCCCTCCAAGTTAATGTGGGACAGGCAGGGGCACAGTCCAACGTTAGGGCTCTGCAGCTCTCAAGGAAAAGCACCTCCTGCACAAGATGTGCCACCTGCTCCGGCATTAGCCCCATCACATTCCAGTCTCCAGCCACCATCACCCAACAAACGGTGCCGGTTCCCATCCAGGGATGGAGAGTTCACTGGCTGTAATCATGTCCCGGTGGAGCTCCTCACGGCAGGAAAAACCCAGCATCCTGCCACAATGGCCCCCTAGACCTGCTCCACTTTCATGACACTGATAAAAGACAAAGGAAGAAAAGCTCAGTTTTGGGAGAGAAGCCTGGATGAAGAAATGACTGTTGTACAGCCTGCCCAGAAATGCACCTGAACTCCTCTTTTCCCATCGGAGAGCCAGAAAGTGCCTCAGCACAGATATGCTCCTTGAACCTACTTCAGGCAGTAAATCAATTTCAGACTGTGGACTGTTCGTTCCTCCTGGTTAGAGACAGTGGTTTCCAGTTCACAGGAAACCAGGATTTCGAAATTTGGTTTGATTCCAGGAATGAAAAGCAAAAATAGTTCTTTTTAAATTTTCCCATTAGGAAGAGTTCTGGAAATCAGCAAGTCCAGAAATGCTGTCATTCGGATTTATGAAATTTATTTTTAAACGGAATGTTTGTTTACATAGCTCAATAATAGTGTTTATTTTATCAAAGAGTCTGTCTTTTTCATTGAAACACCAGTGGCACTTTGATCTGAAAGGAAAACACCATTTTTCACCCAGTGTGAGCTAGAAGCTGCACTACTTGGAAAAAAAATATATATAAAAAGATTTGTTACATTATCTTAACTATCAATAACTGTGATGAACAGTAAGTGACTGTATCGTAAAAGAAGATGCCCTCTGAAACCATACAAATAATTCCCCAAATTTAAAAAAAACTAATATTTGGAAGCATTTTGCATTTTTGAAAAGCCTTTCATTTAATGAAAAACTCAGTGGAAAGTTTGCTGGGTGCATCAGTGCAGAGCACACTGCCCACAGCCACTGTCCCTGATCCTCAGCTGAGGATCTGCACATCTCCTTGGAAAGATGCATCTGCCCTGGATGGCCCAAGGGGATCTTGTTTTGACAACAGACATTTGCAGGTTTTAAGCAGGTTTTTCCAATGGTCTTATATTAAATCTTACATTAAAAAAAAAGGCTATTAATTTTAGTCTGAATTCACATCATTCAGATGTCAGCTATTCCTATTCCTATAGAGACTTCCTTTGATTTGTACAAGGACTCTTCTACCCAAAACATCCTTTCCCTCTTGTTGTGTTTATGGTAGCAACTGAATCATCTCCAGGATAACTAAACCAGCTGATCTTCCTTATTCTTCCACCCTAAACCAGGTTCCTTTCTTTAAGCCTTATGTTTAATCAACCTTCTTGGGGTAGGGTGAACCCCAAGCCTGAAGTCTCCACTGCACACAGCAACATCCCAGTGCTCCCCTTTTCACACAGCTTTCCTCCCAGCCTGCTCTCCCGGGTCACGTCCATGTGGGAATGGGTTGGCATTTTAACTTAGTGATGGGAAATACTGGAGAGAATCCA
>VYZU01011483.1:0-18279 GCA_013401355.1 Ceyx cyanopectus
TCCTTCTCCATATGTTCTGTTGGAAACGAGCACGAGCGAGGCACTGAGAAAGTCATTCCACATTTCTTCTGGATGTATTTTCTTCATTCCCTTTAAGGAATACCTTAAATATACTTTAATAATACTTTAAGGAATAACTCCTGGGAGTTCCCACAGAGGACTGTGTGAATCAGTGGGGATCTCTTCATCCCCCACAGGTAGTCAACTGCACCTGGGTGCATCCTCACAGCAGATGACACAGCAGGTCACAGAATCAGAACCATAGAATCATTTTAGTTGGAGTGAGGGGCCCAAAACTGACCCCAAGATTCAAGATGCAGCCTCCCCAGTGCCCAGGGCCAGGGGGACAGTCACCATTCCTGACCAGCAGGGTCTAGGTAGGGAATTTAACTTGTCAGAACAAACATGTCCAAGTGGGAATCTGACCAAGACAGTGAGTGAACTTTCTCATTCATGCAGAGGTCGATTTTCTTACTGCCCTTTATGATCTGGGATCTGGTTTTGTGCTTCACCAGGAGGAAGCCAACACTTTCTGCTGGTCAGCAGCCCCACTGCCATGCTGGAGCTTCTCTTGCCAAGTGCCCAAGTGAAGAGTTAAAACTGAAGAGCTGGTTTTCTGCAGCACTCTGTTGCTTCCTGATGTCTCAGGCTGAAAATGTGGATCTGAATGAACCAGTTTAGTCTGGGTGGAGGATCTGGCTCAGAGCACATGGGGCTATAGATAGCAGCTCAACTCCTACAGCACTGACAGTGATAAATGGTCCCTGGCCAAGGAGGATGTGTAGTCATCTCCTGAGGATGGTTTGATGGACGTGAGGAACTACTGAGTCTCAAGACCTCTGTCCATGATGCATCATTGCTAAAGATCCTTCATCTCTTTAATGTGCTGTTAGTACAGATCATTTTGGGTGGCTTTTTCTTCTGAAGAACATACTCTCCTAACATGCCCTGTGTGCAGAAGGGCAGGCACAGATCTTGTGTCCTTGTAGGGACCAGGAGCAAGTAGGACCACCCCAGATTCCAGCAGATGTCTGTCCTAAGCCACTTCTTCCCCTGACTGCTTCAGATACAAGCAAGGTGGCCACCAAGAGACAATACCAAAAGACAGTGCTCCATTTCACAGCTGTCATGGTCAACTTGGGCTGGAAAATGTTCCTAGTGTTCACATCCTCAGCTGCTCCAAGGACTCCTGTTTTCCTGAAGAGAGTGTTTCCCAAGGCTGTCGTTGATTTTTCACAGGCGAGTTTGTTCACTGGCCAAGACTGCTGACAGCTCAATATTCAGCTGCAGGATATAATTCTCTGTCAGTGTGATTTATGTTCTGCTCTGCAACTGGAGTCTCATGTGCAAAGGAGAAAAAAAAATAAATTGGAAGGAGTTAGTCTTCCAGTTAGCTCAGTGTAAGTTGAGTCTTCAACTGACTTAGCAAATTAGAGATCTTTTTAGATTTTTTTTTCTTTCTGGAATATGAAAAAGCACCAAAAAGTCACCTCTGAGGATGGTTTTGGGATCTGCTGTTGCAGTCTCTGCCATTGTGAGATGCACAAAGGGCCACTGCCACCACCAGAGAAGCCACCAGAGCAGGGTCTGCCCTGGGCTGAAGGTTTTTCAGTGCTCTGATGCACTGAAGCAACACCCAGGACAGCAGTGCCAAGCTGCATGGCACAGTGCTCTGCTTCAGGGTGTCTTCAACCTCTTAGTAACTGGGGGGGTTCTCCTGGGAAATGTGGGTGAGGGGCTGGCCTTGCTTCTGGCACCCAGGCTCAGGCTCCTGAATCCTCCTGCTACGTTTGAAGTGTTGCTTCTTGGCCATGAGTTTTGTGGGGGATGTTGCTTGCTGTGTCCTCTTAAAAGAGCAAGACTGAGCTGGAGGGAGGGAAAAAGGCATCTCTTGGCTCTTTGTGTGCAGTTGGGTGGGCTACAAAGCCTTTGAGAGACAAAGGAAGAGGCCACATGAAACAGCTCTTGGGGTGGCACTGACAGGAGGAAAAGCTCCTCAGCATGACCCTAGGAGAAGACAAGGCAGCAGGGAAGTGTTTTGTTCCAGCTCTCTGCTTTCCTACAGAGTTCAGATGATTTTATTGATTGCATTTCCTCCCCTGGAGGGCATCTGAGGAGGAGGATGTGCCTCAAAAGCCTGTGCCATGGGTTGAAATGGAGTACACTTGCCAGCACAGGGGTAGGGGTGGCCAGTGTGGGGACACTGGTGTCATTGGGCTCGTCCCCACCACAGGGGAAAAGCAGGATCAGGCATCTGCTGAACTCCTGGGTTCTGCAATATCCCATGCATCCAATGGGAAATGAATCTTTCCCACTGAGAAAACTGGCCTGTGCTAAATCCCAGAATCCCAGCATGGTGAGAGTTGGAAGGAACCTCTGGAGATGATCTGGTGAGATGCTGGAACAGGGCGCCCAGGGAAGTGGTGGAGGTACCATCCCTGGAGACATCCCAGGTGAGGTTGGAAGGGACTCTGAGCAACATTCTCTAGTTGCAGATGTCCCTGCACCCCGCAGGGGGGTTGGACTGGGTGACCTTGGAAGGTCCCTTCCAGTCCAAACCAGTCTGGGATTGTGTGATACCATGACATGGGACCTGAGGGGAGCCTGTCCTTGCTCAGCCATGTCCTCCTGTCTCCTTTGCAGACCTTGTGATGAACACCACCCCCACGTGAAGCCTGATGCCTACGTCACCAACCTGGCCGAGGCCGTTGACATCATCCTCCAGCAGCTGTAGGACCCACAGCACCGTGGGCACTGGGAAGGACTGGTGGCAAGTCCTCCCATGTAGCCCTCCCACCAGGCCACTTCGTCCTGTCCCACCTCCATCTGACCTTAACAGACCCAGCCTCACCCAGATCTGCCTCACGAAGGTACTAATGGACTCAGTGTCTAACTCATGGTCCCACTGACCTCACCCGAGGGAACAGCAGCTCTGCTGGCCCCTGGCACAGCTTCAGCATCTGCTCCTGGGTGCTGTGCCCCTGCCAGTGCAGGTGACAGCAGCTCTCCCAACAGTCCCAGCCTCTTCCCTGGGTGGAGCTTCACCAATAAGTGTTTCTGTTAAACTTGCCCTTTCTGTGCCTTTTGGGGGTGCCCGAGATGGGCTGAGGGATGTCCTTGGGGGGTGATGGAGGCCACCAAGCCCTCATGTGCTGGGCCAGCCCTGCTCTGCAGGGTGCTGTGTGCCCATTGCTGTGGGTGGCACTAAAAGGGACAGCCCCTGTGCCCTTGCCAGGCTGGTACCCACATCTCTGCCATGTCCAGCACCGGGTTAGGGCACAGGAATCTGGTCATCTCAGCACGTTCAGAGCTGCCAAAAGATGCTCCACTGAGCAAGGATGGGCATGAGATTGGGGCTTTTTTCCTCATCAGAATAAGCAATGCCAGGATGAGCTGCTTGGGGCTCCAGCAGACCCCTGGGGTTTGTAGTCTCTCTCACCTGGCAGTTTGGCAGTGTGGGGGTAACACCTGCAGGTGGCAGGGGCTCAAACCAGGTAGAATTCAAGTTCAGGGGCTTCTTCATCACACCCTCTGCCCCGGGGGAAGCGGGCTGCCCACCTGGCTGCCCACCTTCATCAACCCTTGCCAGCTTTTGCAAGGATCCCCCCCTTTTACAGGCAGAAATCCCCAGCACGTCAGCAGCTCTGCACCCCTGGGGGCCAGTGGGCTAGGATTTAAAGTGCAAGAAAATAAACCACATCTGGGAAAAAGACTTCACTGCCATTTTCTGGGGGGTGGAGGGAGGGTTTCTGGGTTTTCCACCTTTCTTTTTAAGCTCACAGCCCTGTGCAGGGTGCCACATACCCTGGCAGAACTTTGGAGCTGAGGAGAGTGTCTTTTTTTCTCCTCCAATTCTTCCTTTTTGCTCTGCTCTACTGAGCCTATCGCTTCAATCTGCTGAAGCTGAGGCAGATAAACATCCTGCCATCTGTCATGAAACTTTTTCTTCAACTGCTCTGCTCACTGAAGGAAATGCAGCCGTTTTCCGTTCTGCTTTGCAAAGTCTGTTAGGGAGAGAGCACCCCGTTGCCCCAAGAATTTATTTAACACCCCCTTTCCACCCCACCCTGTGTGCCCCTCTTGCCCTGCTCTGGGTTTTCATTTTAATTTAAGGGGTGATGACTTGACACACAAAGGTGCTGCTCGGTGCTTCCAATGTTTTGATTTTTGCTGTGTTAAATGACAAGCGACAGGCTGGGGGGGCTGTCCCCTCCATGGCAGGGAGATGTATCACAGCTGCCTGCACCTGAGCAGCACCAAAGTGCCCATTTTTCTGCCACAGGCCATGGCTGGGACAGCCCAACGTGGACACCTCAATGGAGGGCATCGCTGTGCCCAACCCACACCCATTTCTGGGACACCTCCCACCCCACCTCAAGCACCCGTGGAGATGCCAAGGAGTTGCAACCAGACCTCCTCCTGGAGAGGAGAAGCACTTGGGGCTCCTGCACCCGCACCCAGCTCTGCCCCATCACCCCAACCACTGCCACACACCCCCCCCCCCTCCAAGTGCCAGCAGTGTCCCCAACCCCACGGGGCCAGCACAAAGCCAGACTCAGGCCAAGGAGGGGGGAGTTATTGAACCAGGAAACTTTATTTACACAGTAAAAGTAACAAGCAATTTCCTGAGACTGAGCTGCTCTAGTGCAATCAAGTCGTGGAGGGGGTGGGGGCAGGTTGGCACCCCCCTCACCCTGCCCGGGGACAGGGGGCAGCCGGCACTGGCGGGGCCACCTCGGGCAGCCCCTCCCCGGGGACACGCTCGTCCCGCCGCGCTTGTGCGATGGCCAGCGAGACTTGGCTACTACAGGTCATAGCTCCAGAAGGCTCTATTCAGTTATTATTATTAATTATTATTATTATTCTTTCCGTTCTTCTCTTCTGGGTCGTCGGGGTTTGTTTTGTTGGGTTGTTTGGGGTTTTTTTTTTGACCATCCTTTTTGAGTTCTTGCAGATCAAAGCCAGGGAGGCTGCAAAGCATCTCGAGAGTCCTCGGATGCCCCCCGTAGGGCTGGCAGCCCGGGCAGCCAGGAGCTTTTCAGCAATGCACTTGATACACAAACATCATCGGCCCAACAGGCTACGCTAGAACGTGGAAAAAAAAAATTACAATCTATTTTACACATCCTTCTTCCTGCATTTTCTTCACTTGGTTGTTCTAATGCAATCTTCCGTGGAACGGGCTGGAAGAGCAAGAACGCAGCAAACTCCCCATCCACATGCACTTGGATTTTTGCTATTCAAAATCCTGATTTTTCTTCCAGGATGATGAACCTTCAATGGTGCTGACACAGTTTGCTGGGTCACTCCTCGGACAAGCCACCAAGCCTCTGCACAGTCATGAGCCTGGCTTAGCTACCTAGCAAGGAATAACATCCCTTGGCTGCATATTTAATATCACATTCTCCAGCCAGCAGGAATTTGCTGGGTGAGGGGGGTGGGTGTTACCAAAGCATCTGTGTCACAGGTGAAGTCCTTGGTGGTGGGGGGTGGTTACCCCACTGCTGGCTGCAGGCCTAGGATATGGGTGTCCTGGTGCCAGGCAGCAACGTCACTTCTGACTTTACAATCAACGGGATGTCCCCTGAATCTGAGGCACATACTATATTATATTTAATATTTTTTTCCCATTACTTTTATTTATATATATATTTATATATATATAAATCCACAAATGTTTTTTACCTCTACAGAGAGAAAAAAAAAACCAAACTAAAAAACCAGCCAACCAAAAAAAAAAATAAACCAAAACAAACCACATATAAAAAGTAAGGCTTTCTTAAACTGAGAGCAAGTACAAGAAATCATACAAACCCAACAACAAAAGACCCAAGAGGACACCACCGTGGCCTGAAGCCCGTGGCCGACTGTAGTCTGCGCTGACCTGCCCAGTGTAAGGCCACCACTCCTTGGAGAAGCATCTTTAGTAAGGCAAAGGGGTTGTGCTGCATGTAAACTGAACGCTAAGTGGGGGACAGCTGGGGACTGGTCACTGCTCACCTCCCTCCCAGGGTCGGGGGTTAACGTGCCACCCACCGGTAGCAGCCCTTGGAGAGAAAACAGAAGCCCTTAGGAGTGACAGCCCCGGTGAGTGCAAGAGCCCACCCAGAGCTCTGCCCTATGCAACTGGGTGGATTCACCCACCCGGAGCTCTGCCCTGTGGAACTGGGTGGTTTTGCCCTTTTTCCATTGGTGAGGAGGTGGCCCGTGGCCAGCGGGGGGCTGTGGGACAGGTGGGTGGTGGAGGGTATGGAGCGTGAGGAAGACTCCAAGCTGAGAACCGTGCCGTGGCTGTGCCACTGCAGGGACAAGAACCCGAGGGGGGGGCAGCAGCCTGGGGAGATGCTGGCGTGGCTGGACCCTCCCAGAATTGCTGAGACAGGAGGGCTGAAGATGAAGCCGGGATGGATTTTTTTCTAAACGACATATTAAAAGAGCTGGAGGGTTCCCCATAATGAAGAGACATCCCCTGTCATCCCTTCCCCAAATACTTGGGGCTGGCCCTGCCTGCACCCAGCCTGGAGAGAGCAGAAGTGGCCACTGCCACCAGGGAAACCTCTGCGGTGCCAGGACAGGGCTAAAGCTATATAACAGCTGATGGGTTCCACTGTGGTGGGGGATGCCACACGCATCCCGAACCACCGCAGAAAAAAAGTGCACAAACACAACCAGAAATGAGGAATAAAACCTGTGCCAGTGGCTCCCAGCCCTTCCCCAGTTAGGGGTTCCTAAAGCTTTGCCAGTGGGGGTGCCCAACCCCGTGAGAAAGGTGTCTTCAATTGCTGTTGGTATCAGTGACTTTTGCAGAGCTCAGAAACTAAACCCTGAGCTCGAGGGGACCCATGAAAGATGCTGGAAGCCACTCGTACAGATTTCCTAGAGTTTTAAACAAAAAAAAAGGGAAAAAAAAAATCTATGTGTCCTTCTAAACCTGTTAGCAAGTGGACAGCTTATTTTTACCAAAGAGAATTCACCACGTTATCTGTGCTTAAAAAAAGGCACAGGGAAAGGAAAAGCTTTTCAGTGCTGCTACCTGGATTTTCAGCCTTCTGCCAGCTGACTTTGTCAAGTAACCCCCACGCTGTGCCTCGGGCACACAGCCCCTTCACAGTTAAGACAGAGCCAAAAAAAAAAGAGGGTGGCAGCCGTGCCTCGGGTAGCAAAGAGGGCACTGCTGCTGGTAAATGGGTCAACAGCCCAGCTCTGCTCAAAACTGGCTGTTGGGAACCCAAGCGAGGGTGGCACCGAACCTGATCGGGGCTTTTTTCCCCGTGGGTTTGGGAGAAGGGACTGGGGAAGGGAAAGAAAAACTAGGGGGGAAAAGGTATTTGAGCATCCTCGGGGTGGATGCTGCCCTGCGATGGAGTTTATGGGCCAGGGGTCCCTTTAATTCCTCATCAGGAAAATTAGAAAGAAAAGAAAAAACTAAAAATCCAGCTCTTACCATTATTACATTTAAGCAAAACTCTTCACTCGGGAGTTCCTTCTGACGGCACTGCCAGGGACAGGGGGAGCCCAGGGGGGTGGCCCGGGGGCGCCAGGGCCGAGCGGGATGGGGCGGGAGAGGAGTCGCAGCTGCCCCCGCAGCCACCGGCCAGCGCTCGCTTTGCCAATCCCACTATCCTGGGCTTTCCCCACTTCTCCCAGTCCCTACGGCTGGGGTTTCTCCTTGTGCATCCCTCTCTGAACACGGACAGCTGGGGTGGGGGGTGGAGCGTGGCCAGCCCCACCAGCTCCAACCCTAGGTCTGCAAAAGCCCTTCGACGTCTGGGGATCCCCGGGTGTCCCCCCACCTCCCCTCCCCAGGTTGGACGGGCAGGTTCCTCCCCCTCGCTGCTCTCTGGCTACAGTAGTTACAAAGGATTTCAAGATTTACATCACGCACGCACACAAATTGCTCTAAATACCTGATGAGATTTTGGCAAAGCTGCTTCATCCCCTCCCAGGGGGGAGAGCGGGGGCGGGACCCTGGGTGCTGGCATCGGGGAACCCCCCACCCCACCAACCGCGGCTCTGCCCCGTCACCCCCGGGGATGGAGGGGGCAAGAGGAGCCGCAGACCCCGCTCCCCTCTTCAGTTGTTTTCGATCTGCTCGATGTCGATCTCGCCGTCCAGCTGGAAGAGGCTCTCGGCTCCGGTCCCGCCGCTCCGCCAAGCCGCTCTCTCCTCCTCCTTCCCTCCTCCCTCTTCTTCCTCCTCGCAGGACAGGTCGTCCCGGGCCCGGCGTCCCTCGGCCCGCGGTTGCAGCGGCTCCGGCACGGGGGTGCAGGCGGGGGTCCTGCCCGGCATCACCTCCGGGGAGCGGGGAGCCGCGGTCCACGGGCTCGGGGCGGGGAGCCGAGCGGAGCCGTCCTCGGCCGCGGCACTAAGGCAGGTAAGGCTGTTGAAAGTCTGGCGGTTCTGCGGAGGCACAAAGGGAAAGAAAGAGGCGGCTGAGGGAGGGAATCCTGAAGCCCTGCTCGGCTCGCATCGGGTGAGCCCCAAACCTGCGAGGTCCCCATCCCAGCGGGAAGCAAAGCAGAGCAGCGGAGTGGAGTTAGCCACTGCAAACCCCCTCCATCCCTTCCCCATCCATGATCCATGGCAGGTCCTGTGCCTCTCCCATCAGAAACACCCCCCACCCCAGCCCAGGTCAGCCCCACCACCACCTCCACCCCGCACATCTCCCAGTCACAGGTGTGAGGCAGTTTGGAGCTGCTCACCAACAATAAAGGAGCTTTTCCAACAGCTCCAGTGATTAACCCAGCCAAGGGAACTTCAGCCCCTTCTTCAGGCTGCTCATCATGGGCTGAACCCATCACTGCCATGGCTCGTGGCCATCCCCACTTAGGAAAGACCGTGTAAGGTCAGTTCCCTGTCCCTCAGCTCCCTAATGAAGAGGCTTCACGGCTGGTTGCCTTGGGCAGAAACAGGACTGAGTTTCTGTCCCATCATGTCTTCACAAGGGACTCAATGCTCCCACAGTGAGCTCACAGTCACTCAAAGCCCTCTGCTGCCCAGCAGACACAACCCCTCGGAGATGCCACCAGCGTGCTCACCTGGCAGGGTTTGCCTTCCACCCAGGCTGCTCTGTAAAAGAGCAAACTGCACCCTCACTGCTGAGTGCCAATGGAAATCATATGCCCACCCTGCAGCAGAGCGTGGGCTCTGGGCAGAGGAAGGCTGCAGAGCATCTCAGCAGCTTGTGCAACCCCCTCTCAAATTCACAGTCACCTGGCCTGGTCACATCCAACCTGATGGGCCTGAATGTCACAGGACAATGGGTAGTGATTGTCCCCCTGCACTCAGCACTGGGGAGGCTGCACCTCGAATCCTGGGGGCAGTTTTGGGCTCCTCACTCCCAGCAGGACACTGAGGGGTTGGAGTGTGGTCAGAGAAGGGCAATGGAGCTGGGTCAGGGTCTGGAGCAGGAGTGTGGGGAGGAGCAGCTGAGGAACCTGGGCTTGTTGAGCCTGGAGAGAAGGTGGCTGAGGGGAGACCTTCTGGCTCTGACAGCTCCTGACAGGAGGTTGGAGCCAGGTGGGGTTTGGCTCTGCTGCTAGGGAACAAGTGACAGGACAAGTGGAAATGGCCTTAAGTTGCACCAGGGGAAGTTTAGGTTGGAGCTGAGGAACAATTTCTTCCCCTCCAGGGTTGTCCAGGCCTGTCCCAGGCTGCCCAGGGCAGGGGTGGAGTCCCTGTGATCCCTGGAGGGGTTTCCAAGCCCTGGAGCTGTGGTGCTGAGGGGCAGTGGTGCCCTGGCAGTGCTGGGGTGACAGCTGGACCTGATCATCTCAAGTCTCTCATCCAGCCAAAAGACTCTGTGAGTCCATCTGTACAATAAATACATATTCTCTCTGTACAATAAATATCTGTTCAAACAATAAAGCCCCTGGAGCCCTGTAAAGATTTCTGAAGGCTGTAAAAGCTTCTCATCATAACCCTCCAGATCAGAACAAACTCATTAAACTAACAGGGATGGTTGCCAGGGGATAGCAGGAGGGTGGAGGAGAGCTCCCTGGATCTCCTGCCCTTGTTTACCCAGGTGAAGGCCAACCCTGGTGCTGCTTCCATCACACCCTCTCTCCAGGAGCCTGGGCCAGACTGAAGCTGGAGTAACCAGGAGGTCATTGGTACCCAACAGAGCATCAGTCCCATGGAGTGACAGGGCTGCTGCCTGCACCTGCTGCAGCACCATCTGGGATCAAACCCACAGCCTGGCTCCAAACAGCCCCAGCAGTGTGCCCAGGAATTTGGGCACATTTGTTTGAGGCAGCTGCTCCCAGTCCCCACATCACCCATCCCAGATCTTTTAACCCCAGGCTGTGCCTCTCCACACAGCTGGTCCTCCAGGTGCTGAACATCCAACAGCTTCAAGCAGAGATCTGCACCTCGTGGTTAATGGACAACCTGTAATTACCACTGCACTTGGAAAAGGCCTGAGGACACAGGAGGGATTCTTCCTAAGTACTTAAAATTTGCAAGCCTAGGCACTTGAAAACCTACGTGTCTCCTGAAAGTCAACAGCCTTCTGAGAAGTGAAAATCCCTTCTGCAAACAAAACTCTGGCACTTCTGAGAATGATTATTTGCCTCCTTCTGCTAATCGAGCTCATCTCCTGGCTCCAGCACTTCCCTGGTTTGCAACTCAGGCGTGGGCAGGTCAGGCTGCCAGAGCATCCTAAGAGGATGGAAATGCTTTGGAGAAGGAGATGGGTGATGCTTGCAGTGGAGAATGAAGGAGGGTGCAACCTGGAGAGCAACTGGATGGGTCCAGGGCGCACTCATCCTATCCAAACGAGAAGTGTTTCCAAGCTTGGCTGTGTCTTGGAGAACAACCATGGAGTTGTCAGTGCTGGCTTCATGGTTAAAGGTCTTTTCCAACCTAAACAATTCTATGATCTGATGACTTTCAGGGGAAACCTGCATTTTATTGGACTTTGGCAAGATGAATCAAGCCAAGGGCCTCGCTTTTCCCGCTCAAACCTACACGTGCTGCAAACCACCATTTGCCACGTGCACCCTTGAGTCATTCCAGGTTGTGTTTTCACCTTCCCAGCAAGAGGATGATGGAAAACCCCTCCTGCCAGTCCCATTACTCCCAGCACTGCTCAGGGAGGAAGGCCACGTGCAGGTGCTGGGCAGAGGCCCTCCCTCTGACGCAGGTTTGTCAGCTTTCAGCTTGGAAAACAAGTTTCCACAGGCACCAGCTGCAGCAAAATCCCACAGCTCACCTTCCCAGCCTCCCAAAGGCACAGGGATGGATGGAAGTTTTGGGGAAGGGTCACCCCAGGGTGGTGGTAACTGAGCTGGTGTGGCCTGTGCTCACCATCAATGCAGTGTCTGTTCTTCACACTTTGGGTTGGTTTGGGGTTTTCTAAACTCCTATTTTATTTCACTATTTTATTCCTAATTTTAATTCCTATTTTTTTGCCCACCACAAAGTGCTGAGTGGGCAAAACGAGGCAGTCAAGTCCTCTGCTGATCTCCAAGAGCAGCTTTGGTGGCACAATGCAGTTTCCCATGGCCAGGCAGCCCTGGGCCTCCTCTGAGTCTCTCCACAATCTTGTCCCGAGACCAAAAGGGGTCATCAGGCATCTCAAATGCTGGGGGTCTAAAGCAAACACCTGAAAAATCATCTAAAAATACAAGTAAAGAACCCTTGGCCACTTGGAACAAGCTGCAGGGCTGCCAGCCAACCTGCAGAGCAAAGCCCTTGTGTGGTGGTGACCAAGCTCAGGCTACATCTCCTTCCTGCAGGGCTCTCAGGATGCTCCATACCATGTGGGGACCAAACCTGGAAGCCAGGAAGGCTTCAGGAGCTGATTCACCCCCCACATCCATCCATTTCTGCAGGTCTTTCCCCTCCTATCTGTGTCTCCACTGAGGCTGGGGTCTGGAGGTTGGCAGAGGGAGGGAATCTCTTAGCCACGTTCCTTCCCCTTCTAATACCCCACCCCCAGCTGTGAAATCTTCTCTGAAACACACCCTGCAACACACCCTGGATTTGCTGGAATAAAAACCAGCTGGGCTGTGATCCCCATGGTGACCACAGCTTCGGAGCAAACGCTTCTCTTTCCTTTTCACCCTGCCAGGTGACTGCTGCAGTTCTCCTGGGGAAGGTGCCAACTGATGAGCTGTTGGCACCACCAGCCCAACCCTCTGAGCTGTCAGCATCTCCCCAGGTGACAGGTGCTTCATAAAGCTGGAAATAACCTGGTGCCAGAAGGAGAAGGGAGGCAGTGGGCGGCGACTGGTGCTGCTTCTCTGCCAGCCCCCCCCAGCCTGCAGGGTCACCTCTGCTGGGGGCTTCTCTGTCCAGCTCGGGGTTAAATGGCTCTCTGAGCTAAATATCCCTGTCAAACAGCTTTGAGATGGGTTGTTACCTGCTGCTCTGGTTGTCTGTGTTATGGCAAAGTCATATCTGGTGGTCAAGGAAGATCATCCTGCCCCCCTGCTCTGTGGGGACACCCCCCCTGCAGGGCTGGGCCCAGCTCTGGAGGCCTCAGCACAGCCAGGGAGCTGTTGGAGCAGGGCCAGAGGAGCCCCAGCAATGCTGGGAGGGCTGGAACCCCTCTGCTGGGAGGCCAGGCTGAGACACTTAGGGTTGTTCAGCCTGGAGAAGAGAAGGCTCCATGAAGACCTTCTTGTGGCCTTTCAGCACTTCAAGGGGAACAATAAGAAAGCTGGGGACAGACTTTTGAGCAGGGCCTGTTGGGACAGGACAAGGGGTGATGGTTTGAGACTAAAAGAGGGAGATTTAGACTGAAGAGAAGGAAGAAATTTAAAGGCCACTTCCAACTCAAATCATTCCATGATTCTCTCTGGAATTGTGTCATGTAAAGCACTCAAGGAGCTGCCAAAGAAGATGCCTGGGTGCTTGAGACTAGCAAATTTAGTTTCCTTTGGTTACAAAGCACTAGGCCCATCCTGGAGAAGAGAGGCCTGCACTAGGCCCATCCTGAGGCCGCAATAACCAACCTCTCCTCATCTCCTCATCTGAGCTGCACCTCAGCAGCTTTGCCAAGAGCTGGGGCTACAGAATCACCCAGTGAGCTACTGGCTGGGCTGATACTGCAGACAGGCCTCACCAGCACCTCTCTCATTGCTGTTTGGCCTCCTCAGAAAGCAGGAGCCATGGGCGTCTCGCCCCGGGCCCGGCCGGCCAACGCTGCTCCCGCACGGCTCGGCCTCCCTGGCTTCCAAGATCAACAGTGGCACTGGGGAGAGGCCACCAGCAGAAAGAGCCTCTGAGAGATGGATGAAGTGTCGGGAAAGAAACGACTGGAATACCCGAGGAAGGCAAACACAGGAGGCAGTTAAGGGGTGGAGGAAATCCAAACGCAGCTCAGGGGCCTGGCACGGAGCCGCAGCTGGGTTATGGGCAACGGGGCCATGTCAGGAAGCTCAAACCTATCTGCTCTTTTAGTTTATGTGGTATGTATATATATATTTATTTATTTTTAAAATCAATGTTATCTATGGAGGCATTGAGTAATTTGCAGACACCCCTGTACCCCTCGTCAGGCCTGACGTGCCCACTGCAGCATCCCCTGTACAGGTAGGCACCACAATGCTGCCCTGCTTTTCAGGGTACCTTCCCAGGTCTTCCCACTAACAAAGAATTGTATTAACATAGCCCCCCAACCCTAATTCTGCAGTAACAGGCAACAGTTATTAGTGCACATCTACAGCTTCAGCAGATAATTTTGCTTCTATTCTGTTTGGTGTGAAAAGCAGTTTTCACAGGCAGGTTCTATTATCCTACCAAGTTGCTTGACACCATGGTATTAAACAAACAAATGAGGGGAAAAAAAAGCAAGAAGGAGGCTTTAAATCACTGGTATGAACACTGCCTTTTGAGCCCTTAAGAGTTAATTTGGTTTTCCTTGCAGTTTTGCTCTTGTCTTTGGAGCTCTCTGGCTGCCCCAGTGACAGTGAAGCTGGTGAGCAAGTTGACACCAATGCAGAAAGAAAAAGCTGTTCTAAGCCCCCACCAATGGGAATCTCTCTGGTGCTACAGAGACCTGGGTAGCTAGTGGGGAGATGAATCCCATAAATCATGGAGAAATACAGCAAGGATGGAATCAGAGAGAAGTGGTGCTCTTTTGACCATCCCACAGCATCCTGCAGCATCCCACACTCAGGGATCAATCCCAGTACAGCCTCCCAGCCTGTTCCCATTCATAATAATGGGAGGAAATCCTTGTTTTCTGCCAAGAACATATTTTTGTTTTCCCTAACAGCCACTGAAAGCTTCACTATGAGCTGGAGATATCCATTTGCTCAGACAGGTCATTAAGCAACCTCAGGAGTGATTTGCTGTGTGTTTATTTACTTCCAGGTTGCCCAGCCTTTCACAGCCTCCCTGGCTTCTCCTCTGCTCTCCCAATGATGTTATTGCAACACCATGGATTTAAGTGGAGTGATTCTGGTGTCATCAGTGGTGAGTCTGAACCCAGCTCGTCCCCAGAGCAGGCAAAACTTCTGGGTTTTTTAGACTGGTCTCTCCAGTCTAAATCCCCCTCTTTTAGTTTCAAACCATCACCACTTATCCTGTCCCAACAGGCCCTGCTCAGAAGTCTGTCCCCATCTTTCTTATTGTTCCCTTATAGTCACAAAAAAGTCTCCCTGGAGCATTATCATGGAATCACAAACTAATTAAGGTTGGAAAAGGTCAAGTGCAACTGTCAACCCAAGACTATCATGGCCACTAAACCATGTCCTGGGGTGACATGTCTATGCATTTTTTAAACCCCTCCAGAGATGGTGATTCCACCTCTTCCCTGGGCAGCCTGTTCCAAGGGCTCACCACTCTCTCAGTAGAGAAATTGTTCCCAATGTCCAACATAAACCTCCCCTGGCTCAACTTAAGCCCATTTCCTCTCTTCCTAGTGCTTGTACTTGGGAGGAGGGACCAACACCCACCTCACTACCACCTCCTTTCAGGGAGTTACAGAGAGCAAGAAGCTCTCCCCTGAGATTCCTTTTCTCCAGGCTAAACAATCCTCAGGTAGAATAAGATATGATCAACAAAACACCTTCAAGGGGAGAAAAACCTGACCAGCATCTGCAAATCCTGCCACCACTGCATCCACCTGAACCAGGGAGGGAGGGAGCAGCAAGCCTGGAAACCTGGAGTGCTGGGGTTTGGGTGGTTTGTTTGAAAACAAGATAATTGACCACTTATGGCCACCACTTCTGAGCATCTTCATTCATTTGAGGATGAGTCTCTGCTTTACAAAAACCATTCTTTGGGTCCATGTAGCAAGTGTGCCCGGGGACCAGAGGGTTTAACCAGCACGTGGTGCATCAGATGTGCATCTCTGGGATACAATTGCATTTTATCTGTGTTTGGAATAGACAATGCCAAGCTTTGTTTGTGTTTCCAGCCCTGCTCTCCCATGTGAGTGTGAACAAGGGTGCAACACCCGACCCAGTGTCCCTGATGAGATGAGATGGGAGCAGGTGGTGGCAGGGGACAGTCCTCAGGTACCACGGGGCCCTCTGGCATTTGGAACCCCCTGACTCAGATGCTGCCAGAGGAGCCCAGCCACGTGCACAAGTTCCAGCCCCTGCTGGAAAAGTGATTTCATGGCAGCAACGCCCACGTCCCTGGGCACGGCCCCTTTCTGGTTCCACAGCTGAATTTATTTTCAGCCCATTGTGTTCAGTGAGTCACCAATTTCTAACTGGGGCAGATGGGACCGTTTTGAGTGTAAAATCAAAACAATGGATGTCATTGAATTACATGTTATTGCTATTAAAAGCTCTGTCGGGTAACTAAAATAGAGCCTGCTACAATAAATCACCTCCCACCAGCATCCTCTGACTACTGGAGTACCTTGCCTGAAATGGTCACCCCAGAACTGCAGCAACAAATCAGCCTTGTAAAGGGAGATGGATCTGGTTTTTTGAGTGCTGCTTCTGGCCAGGATATGACCCAGTAGCTAAGAGCAAGGCTCTGTTGCTGTGGGGAGCACCCAAACTACATCCCACCCCAGCACAGCCCCAGGAGCTTATGGACAAGGATAGTGCCAGCAGTGCAGTGTCCAGAGGGGTTGGAACCTCTCCAGAGAAGGAGACTCCACAACCTCTCTGGGCAGCCTG
Organism: Ceyx cyanopectus; assembly: GCA_013401355.1. Taxonomy (NCBI): domain Eukaryota; kingdom Metazoa; phylum Chordata; class Aves; order Coraciiformes; family Alcedinidae; genus Ceyx; species Ceyx cyanopectus. The sequence goes on from VYZU01011483.1 coordinate 16,089, forward strand.
GGACAGGTTCTGCCACCCTCACACCAAAGAAGCTTCTCCTCCTGCTCAGATGGAACCTCCTGGGTTCCAGTTTGTGCCCAGTGCTGCTTGTCCTCTCACTGGGCACCACTGCCAAGAGTCTGGCCTCATCCTCCTGACACTCTCCCTTTAGATATTTACTAGACAAAGCCACGACTTCAGAAGAATCCATTCCTCTTCACATTCTGCCCTCTATAAATTCCAAGTATACACACTTGCACCTGGCTAATCTATGATGCCCAACACAAGCTTTTCTCTTTAGTGCAGCATAGGGAAAAACTGATGCAAAACATCTTTGAAAGCAATGGAGATACCTCCAGGGTGAAGCTAGGAGCATCCTCCCCAGAACTGCAGGCAGGAGGATGTCAGCCACGTGGGCTTGCACCCATGGGCAACCTCAACGACTGCCAGTTGGTCCCCCCTGCCTCAGTGGGCACCAGCAGAGAGAAGGTTTGCTAAACTTCAACAAACACAGAGCACTGTTTGTCAAAGGAACACGTGAGAGGAAAAAAAATACCCGTTAACACTTGGTGCCAGGAGTAAACATCTTTCTGAAGCTTAATTCCAATATTGACTTGGATTGTTTTCAAACTACTTGAGTTTGAAATATAAAATATTTTTTTTTAAATAAATAAAATAATAGCAGGGCAATAAGTAATGATGGTGGGGTGTGTTACAGTCTGACCAACTTGAAAACCAGACAGCCTCTGAGGTCCTCTGCACCCTCCAAACCAACTCCTGTTCTTTTGATCCTGAACCCAAGGCTTTTTCCCACCGAGCCACAAATTGACCTTTGCAGGCTCTCGCTCGTGTTTATTTAAAAAACACTGGGGCTTGGAAGCTGGAATCTGTCTCAGAAGTTACATCAATAGCAAACTATTTCCTGGGATACGTCTGGAATTTAAAACCTCTGGGGTTTTTTTTTTGATGGTTGTTACCTTTTGGCAATATTTGCCACTGGCTCGAGTGGGTGCTGACGCCAACCGAGGTCACTGCTACCCCTCCAGCCCCTGCCAGCAAAGCCTGAAAGCTGCCAAAATGCTGTCAGAAAATCCCCTTACGTGAAAATGTAGAGAATTTGACCCCTCCAGGAAGGAGCTGGGTGGTCAGAGTGGAGAGGCCACTTCTCCCATCCTGCAGTTTGCAACTTCTCCCTGCTCGGCATCAAGACCAGACTGAAGTATTTTGAAGCTGATGGGATGTTTAGTTCAGGTTTGGGAGTTCACGAGCTCCTCCATGCCTGGATCCTCAAGGAAACTGCCTTTATTCCTTGGTTTGGAAGGGAAAACAAGGCAGGGGACAGCCTGGCTCCCAGCCATTACACACCCCACTGCTCTGGATCTCCAGCCCAGGCTGAAGCTGATTTTAAACCTGAAAAACACCAAGAACCACCCATCCACATTTCAGGAGGATGCTCTTGTGATTCCTGGTGCAGATGACTCCATCCTGCAAGGACACGTGCTCCTCAGAGGACAGTGAAGTCACCCCATGAATGGCTCTGTCTGTCTACAGCAGCCAGTGAGCAATGTGAATAGTCCTGTTGTACCCAGCTCCAGCAGCTCAGCTCCCTGCCCCTGACAGGCATCTCTCAGGCACAAAATCTTGTCTATAACTCTTCCTTATCAAGCACATCTCATGCTTCATCCTCACCACCTTCTAAGCTGGTGTTTGCTGCTACCAGTCCCCTCTCATCCATCATTCAGAGCCCCCCCAGAGGGCAGAGAGCTATTTATGGTGATGCCATAACCATGGGAAGCTCCCCATAACCCTGGGGAGATGCAAGGGTCTCTCCATTGCCTTATTTGTCCTGCAGCAGCTGTTCCCTGACCCATACACTATATGCCATGCAGTAGCATAAAAGCCACATAGATGTGGGTGCTGAGGGACATGGGTTAGTGGTGAGCTTGGCAGTGCTGGGTGAATGGTTGGACTTGATGATCTTAAAGGTCTTTTTCAACCTAAATGATTCCATGGTTCTAGTAAGAAGCTTCACAGAGGAGTTGCTTGCCAGCTGACTGGAAAAGTAGTTTGCCAGCTGTCTGGAACTCCTCAGTGGGTACAACTCTTGCAGCAAAGTAAAACAGATGTTACAGAAAACTCAGGAGGAGAAGCCTTCAATAGCACAGTATTTGTTATGAGAGACACAGCTCTTTCATGAACCTGTTGGGGCAGG
>VYZU01011509.1:0-25877 GCA_013401355.1 Ceyx cyanopectus
CCTTTCCAACCATGATGATTCTGGTTTTTCAGGCTTTACAAACTCAAACAGCAATAACAAGACTGCCTGTGCTGAGACAGTCTCTACTAACCTGAGAATAATTAGTGTAGGGTGCAGGCTTTGGCAAAGCAGTCCACTCTTTCCACTCTCACCTTACAAATCCAAACTGTTTTTTATTGATGCACAAAGACTCTTTTCTTAAGAAGAGACTGCCTCAAGAGCAGTTTCCAGGCAAGAGGTGAGAGTGGCAGCCAGACTCATACTATGCATGTCAGGCAGGAACATGCAGTTGTGTTCCAGAGCAACCTATCAAGTTGTCTCCAGTGTCATCCACAGCCAGGGAATTGATGGGTTTCCTTAGTTTACAAGTCCTGTGTGCGGATCAGGATGTGCATTGAGTTTTGCTTGGCTTACCCTTGTGATCCAAGCAGAAGGTCTCCAAATACACATTTGTGCAAAGAACCTTAAACATGGGGACTCAGGCACATACCTGGGCAGCATGTTCCAGTGCTTAACAACCCTTTCAGTGCAGAAATTTTCCCTAATATCCAACCTAAACCTCCCGTGGTACAACTTGAAGCCATTTCCTCTTGTCCTAATAACTTACTACCTAGGAGAAGAGACCAACCCCCACCTCCTACAACCTCCTTTCACACAGTTGAAGAGAGGGAGAAGGGCTTTCCTTGAGCTCTTTAAACAACCCCAGTTCCCTCAGCCACTCACAGAATCACTAAGGGTGGAAAAGACCTCTAAGGTTATCAAGTCCAGCCATCCACCCAGCATTATCATGACCACTAAACCATGTCCTAAAAGTCAAAAGAAAGCAATAATTACTTTTACATGTACAACTATGATGTAATGAAGGTTGTTCTGTCCAAGATCTGTTTACCTGATGCCAAGTTTTTCAAATAGGAAAGCAGAGGTATAAGGATTCATAGAAAAAAAAAAAAAATTAAGTGAAATTCAGATGATTTTACCTTATACCTTCTCTTTGAAGGAAATCTAACTTTCTTCAATTGTGTATTTGATAAAAAAAATGAAAATGAAGTGGTTAAAAAATGAAATAACAGAAGTGGTATCTAAATCGTGTTCCAGAGTCTGGATGAGCCTGCTCAGCTGCTCCCTGTCTTCTCTTTCAGTCTCCTCTACAAAGAATACTTGTGTTTGGTGTCACACAGGGCAAGAGAAGGCTCTTTGTTACAACTCTTTAGTTTCATTTGAGTAAAAATGTGTGTTTTCTACAGATCCAGTTTGCAGAGCTCTCTTCTACAGAGTATTTCTGGAGAGGAGATTTTCATAATGGAAACAATTTAATATTTATAGCGATGATCACAATGTCCTGAGTTTATTATGTAGGAAAAAAGGACTAAAGGCCTTGCACTGGAGAGAGCAAACAATCCATGAGCAAAACAAGCTTGGGAAGGGACTCAGGATAGGCAGCTTCTGTTGGAGGCTTTCTTACCTCTCCAGTTCCTCAGAAACTGCTTCTCCAACCTGATGAGGCAATTCCTATATTCCTAGAAGCACTGCCTCAGATGCTCAGTATCTTGATGATAGACAAATGGAAAGACATCTCTCCAGGTAATGTACTTCCATGAGGCAAGTGTGGAACACCAAGGAAGCCTTCTCTTTGAGTTTTATTGTAGGTGACTTGACCTTCTGCTGTGCCAAGGTGTTTTTGGAGAGAGTTCAACTCCATTAAAACTTTTGGATATCTAGTGCAAAGCTTGTGTTGTTTTTCAGCCAAATTTCTAATTCCAGCTGTTTGGGTATTTTCTGGTCCTTGAAGTCCACAGATTGGTTCTATTTTGAAAACACCCCCTAAAAAAAAACTCCCCACAAAACTCCAGAAAAAAGCCCACTTGAATATTTTCTTTCATAATGAATGTTGTTTCATACAATATTAATGCACTAAAATGATCCAGAAAAGACCTGGTGGAGCAGTAGGGGAGGGTGACTTCAAAGTGCTTTCTGTCCTTCTCTTTTAGAGTACACCATGAATTAGTGTTTTCCACTCAAAACCACAAATGTTGGGAGACCTGGAGCTGGGTGGAGAGTGTCATTCTGTGACACTAAATCCTGTATTGGGCTGGATTCACTGTTCCATTACAGAATGAACTGTGGCATAACTTTGTGGTAATAACATGAAGAACTGCAGAATAAGGAGCTTGATCAGTTTTAGTAGCAATTGCGAAGAACATAAATATTTTATTATTATTTTTCCTCATAATCTTTCTTTCTTTCTTTCTTTCTTTCTTTCTTTCTTNTTTTTGATCATTCTTTCAGTAATACAAGAATGGTGAAATACTAGAAAGAGGGCCATGTTTGATAAATGGATCAACTTCAAGTTTATTGTTTAAAAAAATTATATTAGACTGGGTTTTTTCTTTTGTGAAGAAGGGTAGAAAGCTTCACAGGTCCAGAAACTCTTGGCTGGAACTGTGGGAATGACCACTGCTGAGAAGTGATCTGTTTGCTCTTGTGTACATCCTTCTGTTAGCAATCCCACTGACTCAAGGAAAATTATGTTGTGTTTTCTCAAAGTTTAGTTCTCAAACATATTCAGTGGTGCGTTGTAACTGCAGAGTCTTTTCCTAGGCACAGTTTCCTGTTCTGTTTTTATTAAATGTCATAATTGCATCAGTTCTAAAAAGTCTGATTTTAAATCTCTCATGTCTTCATGGCAGCCTCTCCAGTAAATTTATTTTTTTTTTATGTTGTAGTGATAATAAGTAGCAGCTGGAAGATTGGAAGAACACAGGTAAAGTTCTCGAGCAAACTGAAGTGTTAAAAAAAGAGAATGAAATAAGACAGCAGCAAAGGCAACACTTCAAGAAAGGATGAAAATTAAAATGAAGATGGTGCTGACCCACAATCATCTGAAAATTTGGTTACACTTTTTTATTTTTTTTTAATATTTTTTTTTTAATTTGGGCACTACCAATGGAACATGAGGGGCAGAAATCCAAGCTGAAATGGTTAGGTTAGAGAGAAATCTCACTGAGTATGACCAGTACATGTCAATAGAGATACAACCACTCAGAAGGCAGATAAGTGAATAGTTGAACTAANTCTTTCTTTCAACAGGATCCACTCTGTGTAGCTATGAACTCCAGCCATCAGAATACACTACAGACCCACGGGCTGCCAAGTTGTGTCCTAACTACCCTGTTCCAGAGAGGTAATATTAACATCTTGTCTGATTGGGTGTGGAGGGAGCTGAGATTTCTTACTGACGGTCCTTTTTTGATCATTCTTTCAGTAATACAAGAATGGTGAAATACTAGAAAGAGGGCCATGTTTGATAAATGGATCAACTTCAAGTTTATTGTTTAAAAAAATTATATTAGACTGGGTTTTTTCTTTTGTGAAGAAGGGTAGAAAGCTTCACAGGTCCAGAAACTCTTGGCTGGAACTGTGGGAATGACCACTGCTGAGAAGTGATCTGTTTGCTCTTGTGTACATCCTTCTGTTAGCAATCCCACTGACTCAAGGAAAATTATGTTGTGTTTTCTCAAAGTTTAGTTCTCAAACATATTCAGTGGTGCGTTGTAACTGCAGAGTCTTTTCCTAGGCACAGTTTCCTGTTCTGTTTTTATTAAATGTCATAATTGCATCAGTTCTAAAAAGTCTGATTTTAAATCTCTCATGTCTGCATGGCAGCCTCTCCAGTAAATTTATTTTTTTTTTATGTTGTAGTGATAATAAGTAGCAGCTGGAATATTAACTTTTTTTGTTTGTTGGGGTCTTTTTTTCCACTTTTCCCCAAAGCAGATTAATATTCCATGCATCCAACCAGCTGTTATAGCTGTAATACAAAAACAAATGAAAGTTTCAGTGCCAGCTTGCATACTGAAAAGGCATGTTAGTCTTAATTTTTGCCACAATTATATTGACTTCCCTCACTGTGTGTTCCCATGTCATTCAGTCTAAATGAATACAGCTTAATCAGAACACAGGAAGGTAGAACATTGTGTCAGAGCTCTAACACTCTATGCAAGTTCCTCATGCAGACTCCCTCAAGATTTACTTTTTAAAAGGTGGTGCATTTGTCCATTTCTATTTGAGATGAATACATTGTACAAGACATTTGAATATTTGTGAGATTGAAAAGTCTGAATTTAATGCTCTAAGGCAAAAAAAGAGACCAATATTGTAACTGTAAACCACTCTGTTATTCAGATTTTTTGGGGGGGGTTTAAATTATTGGAGTAAATCCGTGTAATTTGGATGAGAAATGGAATCCTGCAGAGACAAAGAAAGGAAAAGCCAACACCCTGTAGGCTGAGACATCCAGCGAGAACTCACTCAACACTCCTGTTACTGATCTGTCAGGTCTATGATCCATCATCTGATTCCATTAGGTCCATAGCTGGAAGCAGAGTGTGCTGTGGGGGCTGTCCCTTGAAACTTGCTGTTGAGTGATCAGGATTCCTCACACATTCCAGTTGAGGCTCCACCAGCATTGTGTCCAATCTGGAGCATGGCTTTGCTGTTCAGGGAACCCCAGGAACATCCTGCTTTTTTTCCTGTAGCACTGGTTTATCAGCCACTTCTGCTGAGCTGTGCCAAGAGGGCTGCCCTGTGGAGGCTGTGGAAAGATCTGGTGGTGGCATTCTAACCAAGCTTTGGTTACAACCCCTCAAGCCAGGCCCAGGTGCAGGAGTGAGAGGAGAAAGCTGAACTAGAATCTAGAACTTGAACAATGAATCTCTTATTTTGAATATTTCTTTAAAACTACAGTTTTTTAAGACCATCATTTGCAGGCTTGAACTTGCCCTTTTTTTTTTTTTTCCACAATTAAGCCTCATGTTCTTACTCTCAGAAACTCAGAATTCCATTTCAGTATCTAATATACTGAGTTATAATCAAGAGGCCATATAAAATGCCACAAGCTACAGAGAACAGATCTATTACTTTTATTTTCCACTAAACAAGACACCTCACCTCACCTACTCGTTCATTCAGAACCACTGACAAAGCAGCAGATCACAAAAGGTGGATTCCCAGGAGTCCCATTAGCTTAAGAAGGTTTGCAGAAAGCACTAACTTCATATTTTTATTAATTAGAACAGATCTGGAGAGTGATTATTGAACATAAAATTGACAACTGGAAGTGTGTAGTGAAATTGCTGTAGCCTCAGGGACATCAGATGAGCAATATAAAGTCTAGTACACAAAAAAAACATGTTTTCCTCCATGGGGATGTGTTTGGAACAGTATTTTAATCCTATCAGTTCCCCTTTCAAAACAGATATTTTCATATTTGGATTCAGGAATGATGGTCCTTTGTCTACTCCCAGCTCAAAACTTGAGCTTGGTTGCTGATACGGACAGTTTTTAAAAGCTCTAGGTTTTCTGCAAAGTTGGTGTAGTTAAGAATTAAATAGAAATTTTAGTCTTTCCCAGTACTACTGCATGTAATGAACTGTAGTAAGCTGCATATAGCAAAATTGGCTGTGTTCTAAGAGGCTAATTTGGTTTTCAGCAGCTGGGACTTAGTCACAATTACTTTGCTGTGCTTAACTGCTTGTTTACATCACTACCCTAAAGTAGACCAACAATATGAAGCATCTCCAAATGCATTTACCTACTCAACAAAGTGAATTTAATAACAGATAATTCACAGTCACCAGTTACTTCAAACAGAACCCTAGGGATCTTCAGTTGATGACAATTTCCCCTGAGTTCCATACAGAATAATTACACATCAGTAGTTTTTCACGTCATCTTTTTATTTCTCCAAAAAGACAGGCTTTGCCAAAAGCAGCTCCCAACATGATGGAAATGACAGGATTTTGGGAAGTGTTTGGGCTTAACAAGGGGTGGAATTACTGAGTGGGGAAAATTGCTGGTTTATAGGTCATTGCTGAAATGGGGTAATTGCAAAAGATTGTATCCATTGCTGCTACAGTCCACTGAAATCTTTCAGATGAGGGTGGAACACATTTAAAGGTTAGAAGACTGACTTACTGTGAAAGATATTTCTTCCATTGGCTCAAAATACAGGAAGGAACATGCAGTTCATGGAGCTTGTCTGAAGTGCAGTGGGGAAAACAGCAAAAAATACGAGGCCACTTTGGGATCTGACATAGTTTATGAGCAAGACAGTCAGCTGTTTAATGGGAAACATTTGGAAAATACAATGAACCACTTCTAAAGTGAATTTTTTTTGTCTCTTGTACCTTTCTCTGATGGACTTAGTAACTTGATGATGAGCACTCTGCAAAGTTCACTGCATAGCAACAGTATTTTTAGGGAGGATACTTCTGAAACAGCCCAGGAATAATGAAACAATAGAGGCATCCTTGTATATTTTGCAAGGAATGTAGTGCATGATTTTAATGAAGTTAATGAAACTAAGCACTGTGATTATAATCTTCAAGAGGTAGTTTAGTATGAAGAAGGACTAAGAATAAATACATTGGTTCTACTTAGCAGGAGTTTTAAGTGCTGATGTCTTTTAGCATAAAAATACATGTTTGAAAGCAGAGTACTGTCAGTCAGGGAGTTCTTTTGCTGCAAGTAGGGGCCAATCAATATTCCTCTCTGAGATGAGTGGAAGGCATTGTCTCAGCTGCTGGTTCACCACCTGACACTTAAATGAGAGATATTTGAGAGGTAATAGGAAGAACATGTATTTTCTGAGCCATTTAAGGATGGGAGGGTAATAATTTCCCATGGGACTATGCACTCCAGCCTCAGGGGGTTACTACTTCTAAGAACTGCATCACTCTCCATTGTGATCATCCTCATTCCAGCAGCACCTGTGCATCCAACACATGGTTTCTGGTTATGATGTTATGAGGGTGGAATGGTTGCATCTATTCACCTTTTCATTTGTGTGTTGATGTGGCATTTATATTAAGTAGGAGTAATTTTTTTTTCTGATTTTTTTTTTCTTGTGTCACCAGTGCACCTATTCCATTCTTCCATCGCTGTGCTCCTGTGAACATTTCCTGCTATGCCAAGTTTGCAGAGGCCCTGATCACCTTTGTCAGTGACAGTAGTGTCTTACACAGGCTGATTAGTGGAGTTATGACCAGCAAAGAGATTATATTGGGACTTTGCTTGTTATCACTAGGTAATGGTTTTTCTCATTACTAGCTATTTCTTAGTACTGCGTTAGGAGATTTGTTAACACCCTCTAACCACAATATGAGTAAAAAAACCACCATGTATTTTAGCAATGAGCCCTTAGAAAATGGTTCAGAATGGGTTTTTTTTGGGGGTAACTTATTCAGAAGCAATATACATTCCTGTTTTTTTTCCCTCTTCCACTGATTATGAGATGGGGAATGTGTGGCTGTTTGGTATAGTTAACAGAGCATCCTCATTCTGATTTTTATTATAATATTCCCCTTTCCCATTTCTGTTACTCATCTGCCAATTCAAGTCTAAATAAACACTTTTAAGTAAAAAGAACAGTGTGAGAAATGCAGAACAGCACAATCACCTACAATGTAGGGTGTTTAGTAACAAACTTCTGCAGGGCTTTCTCAGAGAGAAAACAAGAAACTTGGGTGCCTATTTGTTGCATGTTGCCTCCTTCTTCCCTTTTCCCCAAAATTAAAACGTTAAGGCCTTTCAAAATCTCTGCCTTTCAGAAGAGCTGGAAATCCCCAGCAGTATAGAGATGCTGAATCATTTTTTACAGTGGCAAGATGCCTCTGGCATAGAGAGTGACACCTTGCACTAGATGGAAAGTGCTTGTGAATTAAGGTGAATGCTACTAATGAGTCTGTTTGGCTTTTACCAAGTATAAACTCTGAAATCCTTTAGTGGAAAGTTCCAGATATTAGCCAGGTATTTGATCAGTGGTTTAGAAACACTGCAACTGTAAAGAAGTATCAGAGAAAGAAGTCCTTTTTTTTTTCAGTCTGCCTTTGTGGTTAAAAAAACTAAGAGTATGCTAGATAGCATTAAAAAAAAAACCCAAACAAAACCAATATCAAAACCAAAACACCACTGAATACCTTTTCAACTGTAATTAGATGTTTATTCTTCTTCTGTCTTGACAGATGGAGTATTTGATAATGACTGTAGAAAGACTTCCAAATCTGAAAGCTAGTGACTGATTAGCAGTGTTACTGTTTGGTTAGAGTCAGAAGTTAGTACAGAGTTTTACATACAGGTAATTTAATAAATATTTTTAACTGTACTTTCATAATTAAAGATAATTTATTTATTTTGAACAGTAGCTAAGATTCTGTAATTTAGAAAGCCAGACTTCAGTGGCTTTCATATAATTGCTCTACACAAATAAGTATATGCAAAAAATACTCACTTAAAAGACACAATTCACTAAATCTTAGTTGGCTGAGATTGTAGAGAAAGCTTTTTACTCTGCAGTTCCTTAATGGCAGTGGAACTGTGTGGACAAAACTTGTTAAAGCATTAATTCTGAATTCTGAAACTAATAATTTCACTTTTTTACTGGCATGACATTTTGGAATACACAGGTGTCACATTAACTGCACTTGTTTGGCAAGTGTATTTGAGTGTCAGTTTTGCTCTGGTCCTCAGGAGATGTGCTCATGTAACCAGACTCTGAAGTACTGTCATGTCCTGCTGTCTGTTTTGTCATTGTCTAAATACATTCCTGTCTCTATGTATGCATTATGTCTTCTGTTAATCTACCATGTAAATGTATTTATACTCTCTTCATTTTAATCAACACTAACAAAGCAGAATTTGTAGAGGTACCGGATTTCCTCACCTATGTGCAGTGAGTTTATAACCCTCAGGGAAAAAAACCAAACCCTGTCCAGAAACCCTGTTGGGAGGCAGTTACCTTAGTGCAGTGGGAGAGTTAGGAAGGCTGTTTCTACTTGAAATAATTGCTCAGCTTACTTCAGTTGTCTTCTTTTGCAGTGTTGTCCATGATTCTGATGGTTATAATCAGGTACATTTCAAGAGTACTTGTCTGGATTTTGACAATTCTTGTCATTCTGGGATCACTGGGTAAGTGTTGTTTGTCTCTCAGTTCCTGAGAGCCCAGTTCTACACTCTGTGATCTGTTTTCAAGCCAGCTGCATCCCACGTATTTCTTACACATTACATTTCCCTTCATCATTCCTTCGAGTCCCTTGCAATACATACACCAAAAAATCATTTTTTTAAGTGCAGTCACCTCCCAGAGAACATGTTGCAGAGGTCTGCTGCACGCCCTGCTTGGCTGGCAAGCTTCCCCTTAGTCTAGCTGTAGCCCACCACAGTCATTGTGGGATATTCCCCAAAGCACTTGAAGCACTGCCCTGAGGTGTGCTCACGTATTACCCCTCCAAAGATGCCAGCAGGACAGCTACTCTTAGTGTGCCTGGAATACCAGCCCCTGTCTCATTCCCAGGGCATGCAGGAGTCAAAAAGGGCAACGCTTGTTGATGTGGCCTCAGGGCACCTGGGGATGAATATGTGTCTGTACAAGCCTGACATACTCATCAGCCCCTTCAGGACTGTGAGCAGCTCTATGGGTGTGTGTAGGACCTGTTTCTGAGGAGAGGCATCAAAGGAGTTTTTCAAGCATTTCTAATTGAATATTTCTATTACCATATGACCCAGCAAGTCCTGCATGAGCCAGGTCATGTTATGGAATGCAGCCAGCTGTTCCATCTTGGAAATGGCTAAAGATTGTCTCATCCAGAATGATGCGGCTTGCATGAAAATAGCCTGATTTTATCACATTAACTTTTACATTTGTAAAATGAAAGTTTTCTGTTGCTGCTACTCAGTAGCTAAGGCAAAATGTATGTATGGATGATTGTAGGGAAGGAACAAAAACGGAGTAATAAACTTAAGAAAAACTAGGAATTTATTTCTTGCAATTCATGACTGCAAGAAGTGGAAAAAATGGCAGGTGAACTGTGCTTTTTCTGATGGTCTCAGGGTCTGTGATTACAAAAGAAAAAGAAAATAGAAATTTTTTTCCCCTCTTTAGAAGCTAAGCAACTCTGAGTGACATAGTTGAATGACTTATTGCCATCATTTTACTGTGTTCTAAAAAGTCACATCTCTTACACAGACTGAATGTTTTATACCTGAGACATACTGCTTACTCAATATTCAGTGTGTGTTTAGGAGTTGCCAAAAGAGCATCCTCCATTTCAGACCTATGTGGAGTACCTTCAGCAAAGACTTGTGATCTCTAGATCAGCATATGATTATGATCAGCATATCATAATCAGCAGCTGATTCAGAAATAACATCAGAACAGAGAAGGACACTCAAAAGAGAAAAGTAATACATCAAAGGGGAGAGGTTATCTCCCTGAGGGGCTGGGTTCCTGTATTTAAGAGAAGGTCTACCTTGAAAAGGGAGCTGGAATAGGAGAATGATATTGTGGCCAGAAGGCTAGGATTTTGTAACCAGGGTTAGAAGAAAGTATGTCGCACGTCTCCTAAATTCTTACTCCCTACTTTTATTACAAACATATATCTATGTATCCTACCATCTAACTCTTTATTCATCCTTTTGTTCCTCTATTGCCTGCCTAATGGGAGATGGGACCTTCATTGTTAGAGTTCCCAAGAACTAGTCTTTTCATGCACATCACCCTAAAACACAAAGAGCTGCAAGTCTGAGAAGGGAGAGGCAACAGAGGAGAACAAAGCACTTCTCCCTCCTCAGAAATTCCTGTTGGGTTAAGCATCAGTGCCCTTCATTATTCTGTACCAGACTAGGCTTAAAAAGAAGAAACTATTTCTTCTTTGGTACAAGACAGTGTGAGTGTGTAACATAGAAGCAGCATCTTTCATTTATCCTTTTTTAATTCTTTAAAACATAGGTGGTACAGGGGTCCTGTGGTGGCTCTATGCTAAGCAACGAGTATCTGCCACCGCTGTTGAGACTCAAATAGCCAAGGACAACCTTCAGGCTCTCCTGGTCTATGCCATTTCAGCTACAGTCTTCACGGTATGCTTTGATAATGACTGTGTTATTTTATTGTTCTCTCTGGTTTTATTCAGGGGAAAGGTTTATATGCATGCATTTTTGAAGTGTTCATTTCTACTGCAAGCTCTGATGCAGTTATTTTTAGGGTTAAAAAAAAAATATTATTTTAATTCTATTTTTAACTTCCTTGTTCTCTAAGGCCTGGTTTTGAGTCCGGGGAGAGTTCATAACCCTGCAGCTAACTCTGCTCTACTGTAAAATGTCTGCATTCTTTCAGTAATAGATACAATATTGGACTCTCAATCCAATTTCACTTCTGAGATTTTTCCTATGTTCCCAGTTCAGAGGTACTTAGTAATTTCAGCTTATTTCCAAGTCCTTATACCACTTCTAATTGTGAAATTGGTTGTTCCCTGACTTCTTCTGTGTACAGAAGTATCATTGTGAACTGAAATACTAACACTGAGTACTGAATCAACTTACCTTCTTTAGGCCTTGCTATTCATTTCAGAATCACTGTCTTTACTACTAAAAAATGACATTGTTTCGGTAACTTACAAGGGAAGACCACCATGCCATGCTGAAATGTAAATGTTGTATTATATTCTCTGTTAATGTGCTGGTTTGTCAAACATAATTTACGATAGATTCTGGGCTACTCTTATCATCTCAAGGCCAATAATAATTCCAAATACACAATTATGAGATTGGAATTCTCCAGAAGTATAATTTGGAAAAGCTGCTGGAGGTTTTACATCTTCATCTTGTGATTTTGCTTGGTAGCACACGTTAATTTGCTGTGTTTGCATACCCTATACTTGTTGAAAAAAAAAATATAGATAACCTTACTTTTTAAATTCTCTAAAATGTGATTTGGAAACTTCTCCCTCTAGGTTATCTTGTTCTTGATCATGTTAATTATGCGCAGACGAGTAGCTCTCACCATTGCCTTGTTCCACGTGGCTGGCAAGGTTTTCATTCACTTGCCACTGCTAGTCTTCCAGCCATTTTGGACTTTCTTTGTGCTTGCCCTCTTCTGGACATACTGGATCACAGTCCTACTTTTCCTTGGTACTACAGGTAAGAGCTACTGGGTTGATTTTAAATAAATTCCACTTACTTTATATGTTTTCTGGCAGAGTCAGTTAAAAAGCAGGTGGCAACCTCCAAGAAAAGCGACATGTAGTTCTTCTGTTCTATGTTTCAGTGACTTCAAAACAAGTTGCTGTGCATTTGAGCCTGCGTTCCCAGCGTGTAACTTTGGGCCTTAGGCCTACTTTTCAATCTGATGCAAATTGGAATTATAATTCCAGCGAATTCCAGGATTATTAGAAAGATTTTCTCTGACATTTATACACTGTATTCTGAGAGAAGCCAAAGTGCTTTCAGTTTTTGTCTGGTGAGGAAGATGAGAGCTTTGTGTGCAGGACCTTACAAGGCCTTCTAGAATTAGTTAGTTCTGTAGGGCTGAAATCTTTGTTACCTCAGCAGAAAAACCTAACAGCTGCTTTTTAAAATGGGAAGTGTATTATATTTCTGTATTATTTTACAGTAAGTTGTAGGCAATAGAGACCATAATTCATTATTAAAACCTTAGAATTTAGAAATTTATTCTTTACTTTTGATCCAAAAGTCTCAGTGTTTCAGGTCACAGAGCTGTATCAGGGTATTTCATAGCCTCAATACTTAGTGAGGGATGGAAGTAATAGAATTTGTATGTTATTGTTGTCATTTATCTAGAAATTTTTAGTTTTCATTACATGCTCTGCTGTGTAAAGAAAATATTTACCTCTGAAAGTGTGTTAAGTCTTAGTCCCGTGCTTCTCTCTGTGAGTTAAAGAGCACTGCAAAGGGACTAATTTGTAGGAGAATTTAGACTGATACTTCATTTTATGGACAGAACTCTTCAATTTGCCTTGATTCTGCAAAGACTAGTATATGCTTTTGGCGTTATTCACACTCAGAATCTTCACTGATAACTGGTTTTCACTAAAACCAGTCTTGTTTCAGTTGCTCAGTTTATTCACAAAAAATACTGAATTTTTATATAAGTGTAAAAGCATAGCTAAGAAGATGTAGAAGGTGCTATCAATGCTAATTCCAAACAGGTTTTTCAAGCACTTCGTGTATGTGATGTTACTTTCAGAATTCTTCTGAATCTCATCAGCTGCTCCTATTACTGTTGTATAAGATGAAACATCTCAGTGTGGCCTTACATACTGAATTAAAGCTTACCCAAGGAGGATTCTAACATATGCTGCCAGTCTAAACACACAACACAGAAATTCATATTAGAGTCAACAGGTTTCTGAATGTATGAAATCATGTTGAGAATGTCTAAAGCTGCTCCTTATGTCAGCAAATACCTTTAAAATATTGTCAAGTACATGCACAGAGACTTACTATAAGGAAGGACAATGAAAGTGACATTGGTATATAAGGAGCTATGAAGTTCAGTGATGAGTATCCTTATATGAATAATATCAGAGCAGCACAGCGAATTAAGAATGACTGAAGTCAGGCTTCTGTTATGTTTAACCTTAAGAAATTTTCCTAGCTGATGGTAGTTTTGGAAATTTTTTCCATGTGGCTAAAAATTAAATGAAGTGTTGATGGATTTTTAGTATGGCCAGAATATTTTTTAGTGCTTTCCTCAAATGCTGTTACACTGATGGTCCCAAAAGCCTCATCTTTCTCAAGGACAATCTTCCTAAACATTAAATTTGGAGCTATTAGTAGAAGCTCAGAAATAATCTGCTATAGACAGTTACAAACTGCTAATACCACATGCTTCCTTCATTCTGAGGTGATGCAAGCACCATGTCCTTTTAATCCTCCCTAATTTACAGGTAGCCCTGTCCCAAATGAAGAAGGATTTGTTGAATTTCGGATGGTAGGTCCTTTGAAATACATGTGGTGGTACCATGTGGTGGGACTCATCTGGATCAGCGAGTTTATCCTAGCCTGTCAGCAGATGACAGTAGCAGGGGCCGTTGTGACATACTATTTTACAAGGTAAGGACAACCTAAACAGTGAGCTTTGCTCTGGAGTAGACTGGAAATGGAATTAGTAGAAACAATAAGGGGCAGAGTTTCTGGGAATAATACTTGATGCCATGCTGAAAGATGGAGGGCAGTGGGATTAAAAACAATGTTTTGCTGGTTATAGATTGGATTGTGGTATATATTTATGTATAATATAATAATATTTATTACATTGTATATTTAGTATTTACAAAACAGGGTGCACCTGGAAGGTCACCTGTGACACTAATAATTAAGATTGGTAGAGATTCAAAAAAATATTGAAAATTATAATTTTATTTGCAAAACAGTGCCCTTTAAATTATTTGCAGTGCTGCATTAATCTTTCTTGCATAACATTGCTTAAGGTCTTGCAGATTTATCATTTACACACCAATTCTGATAAGATTGTGTACAGGTAAAACGTGATACAAAATAAGTGCACATTAAATCTCCATATTGCATTGCTAGATTTGTGCACCAAACTGTCTGTCAAGGTATACTTTCAGCTGGCTCTTCTGCATGTATCTGCTAGCTGTTCAAAGCAGTAATAAATTATTAAGCAATGGTTTTAACAACCTTCAGGCACAAGAGTTTTGCCTCACTGAGGTAAGAAACCGATTTCACAATCACAAACTTAGCTTTGGGCTTTTAGTCTCTAGTATTTGATATTAAGATTGCTTAAAAATTACCTTAAATTAGTGAAAATTACTTATTTTAGCCATTTGGGATACAAGTTTTTCAGTAAAAAAGTAGTAGTAGATGCCTTTATAAGTATTTCATGAGAATAAATGGTAGTTCAGTGATCTGAAGTATTACATTTTGGTATGCAGAGCAGAACTATGGCAAAATATTGCTGTGTGAAAAAAAAACACAGAGCAAAAGATAGCTATGTTAATAGAAGCAACCTGTTCTGTAAAAGCATAGTTATGAAGCTTCTCTACATGTCATCCTAAATCTAGTATTTCAACCAACCAACCAAAAACCAAACAACTCCTTCAAAACACTGTTTAGGAATTAGATAAGTGATTTTAATTCTGGTGTTCTCAAGTCTTTCCAAAACATATAAATACAAGTCCTGGATAAAGAGTAGAGTGAGTAGAGGATGTTGACAAGATAATTAGCAGTGATTGTTTATTTATGAAAGGAAAACCAAGATACTGGAGTGGTGCTAGCCCCGAGGGGAAAAATCCAACACATCAGTATCCTAAATACAGAGGTAGTTCAGCTAGTGGTTTTGGGGATATGTTTTTAGCTTTTCATATGAAGAATATTCTATATAAAAATTTCTGGTGATATCCAGCAGACATTCTCTGATCTTGCCAAGTGCTTTTAAGAGTCTGTTATTTAAAAAAGGAGTTTATAAATAACACAAGCAGATAGTATTCAAGTGCATATTTCATATCACAACTGCCTAATTTGTTTGTCTTTTTAATTGAGACTGTTATCTTAACTACATTTGACTCCTTATCTGTCCTGGTCTTTAAAACATTATCAAAGACAAGGATTTAATTGATGTTGCTCATTGAAGTTCTGCTATTTTATTAATTATGAAATCCTCCAGTACAAAAAGTGTGATGAAATAATATAAGTGAAATTATTATAAGATGCTATAAGGATGTCATCTTGTGAATAATTAAACTAGATTTAGTTAAAGAATTAGGGAAGTACAGAGAGGATAACTTCACATTTAAATAGCTCTTTGAGCAATTTTGTGTATGCTCTATCTGTGACTTTTATCTCTTTTGTGTCACCTGAGGGTAAATGAATGATTTTTGTTTTAACTCTGCCCTGTCATTCCATAACAGGAATTGTATTTTACATCAGTAAACACCCATTTCTCCCTACTGTTGTCACGGGCTTCTTTTGCATTTTAAGGTGCAATTCTATTTTATATATGTTCACTGTTCATTCACCTTAGCCTGTTGGATTCCTTTCAACTTGGGCAATAACAGAGCTTGGGGTGTTCTGTATTACAGACTCTGCCCTTAGTTATATTTACCTCAAGAGGAGCAAGTGTTTGTGTCACCTGGCTGTAGTGCTCAGACCATTTATGTCATTGTCCCCAGAGAATATATTTGGCTTCCTCCACCTGAGCTTTATAAGTTAATTGGAACAAAATAGAGGGTAAACCTAACTTAATTATTAACATCTCAGGATTAAGTTGTGGACACTGAAGATCGAGTGAATGAAACTTTCTCACAAGCTAGAGAGGTATTTAATACACCATCAAATCTAGTTTTACAGAAACTGCTAGTTGGCAATAGCAGTAAATATCCAGCTACTAGTAAGGCTATCTTCAAAACTTATAGCTTCCTTGTTTGTACTAATGCATTAGAGCCTGAACTGTGACTTAGAAGCACAGAATCATAGAACTGTCTGGCTTAAAGGGATCTCCAGAGCTCATCCAGTCCAACCCCTGCTGAGAGCAGGGACATATGTAACTAGAGCAAGTTGCTCAGAACCTCGTCAGGCCCACCTGCAGTGTCTTCAGGGATGGGGCCTCCACCACCTCCCTGGGCAACCTGTGTTACTGTCCACCACTATGGTGGGAAAGAACTCCTTCCTTAGTTCTCATCTCAGTCCTCTCCTTTCTCATTGAAACCATTGACCCTTGGCCTTTCACTCCAGGCCTTTGGAAACAGCCCCTTTCCAGGCTTTGGATCAGCTCCTTTCAGGCACTGGAAGGTGCTCTAAGGTCTCCCTGGAGCCTTCTCTTTTCCAGGCTGAACAATCCCAGCTCCCTCAGCCTGTCCTGGGAGCAGAGCTATTTCAGCCCCCTGAGCGTCTCCTCTGTGGCCTCCTCTGGCCCCTGGTCCATCAGCTCCATGTCCTTCCTGTGCTGAGAGCTCCAGAGCTGGACACAGGGTTCCAGAGGAGCTCTGCCCAGAGCAGAGCAAAGCAGGAGAATCCCCTCTCTCCATCTGCAGCAGGAGCAGTGTGCTGCAGCCCAGGATGGATTGGCTGCTGGGCTCCAGCACACCCTGGCTGCTCATTCCAGCTGCTCCTCTCTCAGCACCCCCAGTCCTTTTCTGCAGGGCTGCTCTGTCCCCTCATTCCCCAGCCTGGACGGACAGTGGGGATTGTTCCAGGGGCAGGATGCTGCACTTGCTCTTGTTGAACCTCAGGAGTTTCCCCTGGGCCCAGCTCTCCAGCCTGTCAGTCTGGAATGAACAGTAGACCCTGAAATCTACTATAATGACAGTGCATTCATTCTGTATGTTATGTTACTGAGAATAAGCAGCACTTCCAGATGATACTACATTCGTACTGATCCCCGTATTTCATTTTCTTTCTGTGTTCAACAGGGAGAAAAGGAATCTGCCATTTACTCCTATTCTGGCATCTGTTAATCGCCTTGTCTGTTACCACCTGGGAACAGTAGCCAAGGGGTCTTTCATTATCACTCTAGTGAAGATACCACGAATGATTCTTATGTATATTCATACACAGCTCAAAGGAAAAGTAAGAGAAGTGGATTCAATTTTCTTGCTGAAGCTAAAGGCCTGATGTGTTTACAGCTTATTTTTGTTTAATTTTTGTGAGAGGCTGAGGTTTTGTTTTGGAATATTTGGTCTTGAAAGGTCCATAGAACTGAGAGGACCTCTGAAGGTGCCATGCTGAGTGTCAGTTACTGAAACACAAAGGAATATGGGCTTTGTAAGATCGATTGTTTTTACTCTTTATCTTCATTGTCCCACATTCTGTGCTTTCCTAGGAAAACGCTTGTGCTCGCTGTATGCTTAAAGCCTGCATCTGCTGCCTTTGGTGTCTAGAAAAGTGCCTGACCTACTTAAATCAGGTAAGACTTCCCAATATTCCTGTAAGGGCTGGTGATATATATCTATATATACACATGTGTATTTCCAGACCCAGTCTGAGGCTGACACGTAATGTGTGGTACTTTATGGAATGATGGTCCTTCAGTCTTGTCTCCATTACTGAAATGACACTGCAAATCACCACACTAGTCTTTGCTTACATTGAAGAGGTTAAAAACAACCAGCATTCATCTCTGTGAACATGGTGTCTCCATGTTGGAACAACTTCTTAGTGGCTGGTGATTGCCCCCTTATATCCTACTGTGTCATACTCAGTCTGAGTGTTGGCTATGGAATGGCAGTGAAGCTTTTCTAGGTATAATAATTAAGGGTCACACAAATGGAAACCTGTCCATAGCATCAAATTGTCATCATCAGCTGCAAAGTAGGAAAAGACCTGCAAGCTGTGACATGCTGGATGGTCAGACGCCTTTGTAGAACAAGTTTTATTGGCCTGTTGTTCCACCTCTGAGTACATCTATAAATAGCCCTCTAATATCTTTAAACTGTTGCTCATTGTTTCACTTGTGGAAATATAGAAAATAAATTCAGAATAAAGCATTTAAGAAAACCCCAGTGTGGTCCTTCAGAATTGTCTTGGCTACTCATAGAATCATAGAATGTCTTTGTCTGGAAGGTACCTCCAGATGTCACCCAGTCCAACCCCCCTACACAAACAGGGACATCTCCACCTAGGTCAGGTTGCTGAGAGCCTCATCAAACCTGACCCTGAATGACTTCAGAGATGGGGCCTCCATCACCTGCCTGGACAGCCCATTCCAGTGATCCACCTCCCTGACATTAAAAACAATTTTTTCTAATATCCAACCTCAATCGGTCTTTTCCCAGCTTATACCCATTACTCCTTGTTCTGCAACTGCAAACCCTTTTGAACAGACCTTTCCCTGCCTCCCTGTAGCCCCCTTCAGGCACTGGAAAGTGCTCTAAGGTCTCCCTGGAGCCTGCCCTTCTTCAGGCTGAACAACCCCAGCTCCCTCAACCTGTCTCCATAGAAGAGCTGCTCCATTCCCTTGATGATTTGGATGCTCTTATGATTCTATGTGGCAGCTGACTATTTCCCCCTGTGCCATACCTGCTCTGTAGATGATTATTTCCTGAGTAAATCTGGAATCTCCTTTCCCCAGAATGCATATACAGCCACAGCTATCAACAGCACCAACTTCTGCACCTCAGCAAAGGATGCCTTTGTCATTCTGGTGGAGAACGCTTTGCGAGTGGCTGCCATAAACACAGTAGGGGATTTTATGCTGTTTCTAGGAAAGGTATGTCTGCTCTACACCTACCAAGCTTGTCTTTGCAATGTCTTGCACCCCTGATACAGAAAACCTTAAAATTCCTGTTTCTTAGCATGCACTTCATCGTATCAAGCTGCATCAAGAAGCCTGTGTCCAGGATAGGAGGGACAAACTTATGCTGAGTCATTAGAAAGGAATAGCTGAAGACAATGGCACTTTTTGCATTAATTTATTTTTAGGGAATCAATAAAGTGATTAGAAGCTCCAAGTTTTTGGTTGGTCTTATAGTTAGAATTGTAAGGAAAGAAAGGGTGTCTTCTCAGTTCTGTTTAGTAAGGGATTTCCAAATCTATGTTGCAAATTAACACATTGTTGATCACCATTTATGACAAAATTGGACTAGAAGGTGGTTCAGAAGCCTGCTACAGGAAAACTGCCATCTTAAGCAGCTAATTTACCTGTATTCTGAGAATTCAAAGGAGACTAGAATTGCTGTGGTCAGTCAGCTTTTTGAGTCTCCAACTGACGGAGATGCACTGTATGGAAATTTAATCCAATGCAGTATTCCTGTCCTTTAAAGGATTTTGTGTCTTTGTTGAAGTTATTCATAATATTCCATTCAAATTACCAGTGCCCAAGTATTTGGACACTGGTTGGACTACACAGTCTTCCTTATTACATTCCGCTTCTTCTGTTAAGTCAGAGTACTGTGGGCTGAACGTTCTATCCAGTAATTAAGTAAATAAGATGTTACGATGTGAGGAGAAATAGACATGTAATGAAGATAGGGGTGCTTGGGAAACCATGAAATGGCTCTATGGAGGAGTCTGAGAACTGTTAAGAAACATCTTCCTGAAAAGATGTCTTTCAAACAGGTAACAGAAGTGTGAAAATGAGCAGTGCAGCATATAAAATACATATAAAATGTAAAAAATAAATCTAAAATACAGTATCAGCTGAGCAGGTGCTAGGCTGCCAGCCTGCCTCCTCTCTCAACCTGTCCTGGTATTTACATAATACAGGAAAGTGGAAGTATTTTAACTCTTTTAAGCTTGGAAGTTGTTTCCCCCAGCAAAATGAAAAGCTATCATCCTCCCCAACCAAAAAAACAATTGCACATTAGTTGATCAGTATCATCAGGTTCTGGTGTTTTTATAATTGACAGGATAAAGTTCTTTGTTTTACAGAACATTCTGTAACATTAGAACTATGTCAGCAAGATCTAAATGTAATTTGCTCTGAAAAATACCATTTGTTTTGAAGGATGTGTTTGAAATTATTTTCACATGCTGCACCATGAAACTGCCATTTACAATTGGGAATGGGAGGAATCCAGGAGTTAATAGCCTCAATAGTTCTAGCCCTTGTAAAGAAGCATGTACGTTAAAAAAACAATTCAAACAATACCAAAAATATCCAAAAGCTTCTGACATTAAGAGTTATCTGCTGTTCTCTTCTTTCAGGTCCTGATTGTCTGCAGTACAGGTTTGGCTGGGATTATGTTGCTGAATTACCAACGAGATTATACCATCTGGGTGCTGCCTCTCATCATTGTCTGCCTCTTTGCATTCTTGGTTGCTCACTGCTTCCTTTCCATTTATGAAATGGTTGTTGATGTCCTTTTCTTATGTTTTGCCATCGATACAAAATACAATGATGGGAGCCCTGGGAGGGAATTCTACATGGATAAAGTCCTCATGGTAAGTTGCCCCTTGCTCTCTAAGGATATGGTTCCATAACATGGGTATTTTGACAGTGGAATGAACTCACCAGCTGAGTTTAATACAGTAGTTTATTGGGGTTTTTTTACCTGGCTTACCTTGCTGTCTTGTTCGTGGCTTATCAGCAAAGAGGGTGATCTGATGAGCATCAGATAAGTTATGATGCTTCATTCCATTGGCATCACTGGTATTGGCTTCTATTTGCTGGCTGTCAGGTGAGCAATTGTCTTGCGGAGTCATACTCTTGGGTGTCATTTCTTGTAATCACAGAAGAATCATGGTTGGAAAGGTCTTCCTGGATCACTGAGTCCAGCTATACCTAAAATACAAAAAAAATTAACTACATACCCAACCCTTAGAAAAAGAAACAAAACAAAACAAAAAACCCACACAAACAAACTCCACCAAAAATACAGAATGTTAAGGGTTGGAAGAGACCTAGAATAACATCTAGTTCAACCCCCCTGCCAGAGCAGGATCACCTAGACTAAGTCACCCAGGAACGCATCCGGGCAGGTCTCTCTCTGTACAGAGAAGGAGACTGCACAGCCTCCCTGGGCAGCCTGTTCCAGGCTCTGTCACCCTCATGGTGAAGAAGTTTTTCCTTGTGTTTACACTAAACCTTTTGTTCTCCAACTTACTCCTGTAACAACACACAAGCCCCCTCCATGCCTCCCCTAGAGCATGTCCTGAAGCACCTTGTCAACTCATTTCTTAAGCCTCTCCTAGGTTGGTGACTCCACCCCCTCCATGGACAGCCTGTTTCAGGGCCTCACCATAAAGAATTTCTTCCTAATATCCAGTCTAACCATCCCCTAATTCAATTCAGCCCATTCCCCTGGTTCTGTCAATAGTGACTAAGGAGAAGAGGCCTCACCCACCTCTCTACACTCTTCTGTCAGGGAGCTCTAGAGGGCAATGAGGTCCCCCCTCTGTCTCCTCTTCTCCACACTAACCATGCCCAGCTCCCTCAGCCTCTCCTCACACCACTTGTTCGCTCAGCCCCTCAGGAGCTTGGCAGCTTCTCTGGACACATTCCAGACCCTCAGTGTCTGTCCTGGAATGAGGGGCCCAGAGCTGAACCCTGCACTTGAGGTGAGGCCTCCCCAGGCCCGAGCACAAGGGCCCCATCCCTGCCCTGCTCGAGCTGGTCATGCTGCTTTTGATCCATACCAGGATCCTGGTGGCTTCTAGTCCTCCTGGGCACACACTGGCTCATGCTCAGCCAGGTGTCACCAGCCCTGGGGGTGCCTTTTCTGCTGGGCAGTTTTCAGCCACTCTTCCTCAGCCTGGAACTGCTGGGGGCTACTGTGACTGAAATGCAGGACCCGGCCCTTGGCCTCATTGTCCCTCAGACAATTGGCCTTGGCCCATCATCCAATCTGTCCAAAAAATAAGGTGTAAAAGCCTGGGTTTTGTACTTTCCTAAGAAGGATCTCTCTTAGAATGTGGAAGAGAATAAGTATTATTCTGCATCACTAGATTAGATTATATAGTCCTGCGGGGGGTTGGACTCAGAAGATCTCCACGGTCCCTTCCAACCCCTAACATCCTGTGATCCTATGATCACACACAGCTAGCGACCATATTGATGTTTCTTTCTTTCAGATAGCAACTAGAATTTGGCTTTCAGTCTATCATGCACTGAAACAACGTTTTATTTTTATTCTGTCCTGGAGCCTAGATGCTGGGTCAGGGCCATTTGCACAGTTCAGTTATTTGTTTGTTTCATCTTACTCCCTGATCTCTCCAGCTAGAAGACCAGGATGTAATCGTTCCATTCCTCAAGTCCCCCAGGTGTAGGCTAGAGGAAGACTCTTAGGGCTTATTAGCATAATTTCTTTTCTGATTATTTGTAGGAGAACCCTGCCAAGCATCTAATGTTATTTTTCTTGTAAAACACTACAGAATCTGGAGTATATAATAAGTAAGACAGTTAATGAGTTGGTTTTTAGCACAGAATAAGAGTGAAATGCAGCATGCTGTGTCAGAAGACAGCACAAATAAATCATAAAAGCATTGTGGATTTCTTTAGTCAGCTGTTGGTATAACAAAATACGAGCAGCTAAAGTTTACTAAAATTTGCCAGGTAACACTTAACTTTTAGAAGAAAATTACTTAAAATTGAATTAGTATGTTTGTGATCTTCATAAATAGGTGACGGTAATCCAGTGACAGTGTAAGAGTTTGACCTGAGGGAAATTAATTAAAACCACAAGACCTTGCAAGTAATTACCTCTGAATGCTTCTCCTTAATGGATTTCTAACATAACACAGTTCAGAGGATAAAATGTAGTAACTGGGATCTCTGAAGGGGTTTGATTGGTTGGGGTTTTTTTTGACAACAACCCTTCCACACCATCCCCATCTAAGAGAGCATTGTGTGGTAAATGTGAAAGCTGTGACAGCACAGAAGTCAAAGAACCTGTCTGGCTCTCAGAGTTCAATGAGCAAAACCTTTGTGACCATGGGGTGGTTTTGAATTGTGACCACTGGATTTCTGATACTGAGTCTGAGCAAGGTGACCCTGAAGGAGCAAGTTGTGTGAACATTTTGAGTGGTTACATCATTTGAGTTTTGTCTTCAAGACTGATGTTGGAGTATGCTCTAAGGAAGCACTTTTCACCTCGTTACTGTTTTGCAGGAGTTTGTGGAGAATAGTAGGAAATCTCTGAAAGAAGCTGGCCGGGGAGGTGTTGCTGAGGGCAGGGAGCTGAAACCAATGGTAGGTGCAGATGAGGAGGTGGAGATCCTCCAAGAATTTCACTTTTACTTCTTCTCCCTCTTTGTCTTTACTGACTGCACTTCTTCAGGAGAAGTTTTTGTTCTCTGTATCACTCAAGATGTTCTGCTTTTTCTGTTTGTGAGCTTGCCTATCACCTGGATGGCAGAGTTTTTGTCACAGCTGAGATCATCTCCTGTAAAAGTAAGATGAAAGGAACTGTGTCACATGAAACAAAAGCAGTACCATTTCATTAGGATTAGTAGTGTGTGCTGTGTGGTATACACAGAGAGTCCCAGTTGCTGAGTACTCTCAAAACAAGATGGCTCTGGAATTCATTGTGCTGTTATGACTTTTATCCTCCTTTCAGCCCAGAGCTGAACAATTTTTGTACATAATAAGCCTGAAGAACACTACTAAGCACATCCATCGTTGCAAAGTAGGACCAGGCATTTAAAGCTGTCACCAAATTGTTTCATACAGTGCCAAGGAATTGGTCATGGTGATTCCTTTCAACCTGCTGAATGACATTTCTCCCAGTTGTTTGTTTTTATTGCCAACTACTTACGTTGCTTGTCTCTTGTGTGCTCTTTCCATCTCACACTGTCAGATGCACAGACAGTGAACAATGCATCATTTATGCTTCTGCAGCCCGTTTTACTTACTGTTAGGAAGGCATTGCATGTCTGAGTAGCCTGGAATACATGGTACAAGTAACAGATAGAAGGATGAGTTTGGAAGGTGGAGAACTGAGAACGTATGATGGAGAGCCAGGCTGGGCAAGGTACGACTTGTCATCATGCAATATAACTGTGTGAAGTAAAAACAGTTTTCCATCATTACTTTCTCAGAGTATTTGGGGCCTGACTCAGTTCCTTACCATGCTGACAGGTGTTTTTTTTTTAACCTATGGAATCAAAATAATGGTGTACTAACAATAGATTTTATTTTATTTTTCCAATGATGTATGTGAAGCCGTGTTGCATGAGCACTTTTTTTGACCAAGCTTGGAAGGGGTTCATGCTGTAAAGTGAATAGATGTGTAGCTTTGCTATTTCATTATAGCGTAACCAGTTTCTAGACCTGCTTATGCCTAAATGCTGCTGTGTTTATACATCTAAAAAACTAATTCTGTGCTCATTTACTGTTTTCTTTTGGGAGTAATTCTAGCCATTCAAGCAAGACAGTGATGTTGGGATTTTCAGAGGGCTCTAAATGCTGTAGATGTAAAGCTGCTGTTGCAATGATGGAGAATTGGCTGTGCAAACCCACTGGTCACGTGCACAAAAAAATCTGAGTCCAAATTTTCATTATGTTCAGCTCCAATCCCAACACCTGGTTTCCCTGAAGTGGTTTTGCACTTCAAACTCTCGTCAGTGAAAGCACAGACCACTACCTACACTTCTGTACTTGATTGCCCAAAGCTTGGATGTTACAACCTTTTTCATCCTGCCAAGTACTTGCAAGTCAAGAGTGGTCTTGTTCCTCTTGGAACTTCACTCCAGGTGCTCAGTCCTGGCACTGGCTGGATATCCTCCTAGGACTGCTGGAGAAGGTGCTGAGCTCTTGGGGCTCAGCCTGAATGTCAGACTACTGAATTACTCCCAATTCTGCTGCTCATGTGACTTGTCTTGTTTGGAACTGATTTGGCCTTGTTTTCTCAAGTGGTGTTATGTTTTTGGGTGTTCAGCTCTGGTTGAATAGATTCTGAAACACTAGGCTCTAACTTCTTGACAAGGAGGGGACACAGCAGTTAACTCCATGGAATTTCTGATACCTTTCCCCAAAAGGCCTCAGTTATATCTGGAATAGGATCATTCATAAGTCTGTTCTGTACTGTTAGTGCCCATAGTTCCAAAATTGGGTGTCTGAAAATTAATTTTTCTTTTTTTTTTTTTTCTTTCTTAAGAGTTTTTGCTTCAATGTCCTTGAAATGCAGTTATTTATTAGACACGACAGCTAGTTCTAAAAGTGAAATGCTCTAATTGTATTTAAATAGGGATTAATATCAGAGATGAGGAAAACACTTAGGACCTTCTGTTCTTGTATCAAGGCACAAGGCAAAAAAAAAATAATCACCTTTTCACACTTCTTTACAGTTTCCAGTGATCCCCTTTGACTCAGTTTCTCCTTGTCCTTTGGCATTTGTCTAAGACTGTGCTGTATGACTTTGTTTTCTAGGCCTCTGGAGCAAGTTCATCTTGAAACTAGCCAGCCATATTGGAACCCATTGACATTCCAAAACAGTATATATATATACATATATACATACATACATATATATATATATATGTATAAAGATAAACAGCCAAAATCAGAGAAAAGGAACAGGGATTTAATACTTTTTTTAACAATTATTTTTGTGAACATGTACGTACTCTTTTCATACGGGTGGCTTTTACAAGCAGCTTTATCATTGTTTCCTTTTTTTTTTTTCAATTGT
>VYZU01011528.1:0-24272 GCA_013401355.1 Ceyx cyanopectus
AAAAAACTGAACATGCAAAACTATAAGCAAACTCCTCTTTTGTTAAGCTACTTACTTTTTAACATAAAAATATTGCTATAAACACAAACAAAAAAAGTCTTCAATACAGAAAAAAAATAATCTGTGCTACTTGTTAGACCGAAAAGAAAATTAAAATCCTCAAAATTGATCATTTTTTAGGCTAGAATGAGCATAACCTGCTCTAATGAAAGCAACACTAACTATTTCAACAGAAAACAGTTTTACCTAATGAGAAAGAGCCTATCTGTGTGGAAGATTTATATTTCT
Organism: Ceyx cyanopectus; assembly: GCA_013401355.1. Classification (NCBI taxonomy): domain Eukaryota; kingdom Metazoa; phylum Chordata; class Aves; order Coraciiformes; family Alcedinidae; genus Ceyx; species Ceyx cyanopectus. The sequence goes on from VYZU01011528.1 coordinate 289, forward strand.
GTCAGCAGTGCCTAGTCAACCTTTGATTGGTCTGTTTGAAAATCACTTGCCAATCAGTCAAGATCTTTGGCTACTTCAAGGTGGGAGGGAGAGCCAGGCTACATTAATTAAAATAGATAAGCCATGTTTAGGTAGGTAGCTGAGGTTTGGGTGGGTTTTGTTTGGTTTTTGTGTTTTTTTTTTGATGCTTGTTGCAGACTCTATTTATATCTGATGGTATTAAGGGTATGGGACCATGGTTAATTTTCTGTTCTCATTCTTAATTTAGACAAAGCTGATAGGAAAGTAAGAGGCATAAGCTGAAATATTTTCTTCTAGTATTTCCAGTAAAAAAAACCCCCGATGTTATTCTTCTAGTTTTTGTCTTTTCATCTGGTATCTCTGGTGACATTGTGATGTTCCCACCAATTTCTCTTATTCATGTACCCTCACGCACCAGCTGCAGGACTTGTACTGATTGAGTGCTGTTGACAATGGACTAGTGAATTCATTGAGTTTTATTGGTTTTAATCATGCTTTAAACATTTAACATTATCTTTAGCATAATATTTTTTTTCTGTTCTTGAATTTTTAAGTGTTTGAATATTATGAAGAGAGCAACCATAAGTGGGTGCAAGGGGTAAAGCAGTACATAAGCGTTTTACTTTCTCAGTTCTATTCTTCTAGGTTTTTAATACAGCTTGTAGCTTCTTGATGTCATGATCTCATGATCTGCTGGACTAGCAAAGATAAAGGTGTCCCAAAATACAAATGAGAGCTGTTTATCAGCAAGCATGCAATATCCCAAGATTCTTAGCTAAAAGTGGATAGTATGCTTAAAGTATGATACTTTTTTAGAAATTAAGCCATTTTGTCTTGTGAGCTTCAGTTTTTGCTTGTTTTCACAAATCTTTTCAAGCCAAAGCAGAAGTTCAAGTAGGTACTCTGTCTTAAGCTATGTAATTCCTTTTCTGTTCATGTGAGACACTCAAAATGGGAACATAGTACTTCTAAGAGGAGCCCTATTTTGTGAATCTATCTTCTAACAGATAGCTGATCTTTTCTCCTTCTGCATTTCAGATCATAAGATAAATGAATGGCTGTGGCAGTGAAAGCCGTGATCTGAAGTATCTGCCCTTAAAGGCAGGTAGGCATCTAGATAAAGTAGTCTTGTTTATGCCTTATCATAGCTAGCTGTGAGACTTCAGTAAGCAATGTCTAAAGTAGACAATGTGTTAAACAATCTGCAGTTGTTTAACCTTTACTTCTTTAAACACAAATCACTGAAATGGAAATGAGAACCTGTAGACTGTTCAATATGGTCTCAGTTTGGGTAAGTCTCCTTATCCTTCCCCTAGAGGAGTCTTATTCCTTCTGTAGAGGAGCATACTCGGAGCTCAGAGCCAGTGGTTGGCTGTGATGCCAGGAGATGAACTGGAGTTACCCATGTTGAAAAGGGAAATACATGTGTTTTCAGGCATCATTAGTGATACATATAGCTCTGTAGTGCCATTTAACTATTTGAGAGATGTTTTCTTTTGCAATAGGCCTGGAAGCATTTGTTCCCTATCCTTTTATGGTTTTGTGTGTTTTGTTGTTTGGCTGGGATTTGGTTGGGCTTTTTTTGTGGTTTTTTTTTTTTGTTGTTGTTGTGTTGTTGTTTTTTTTCAAGTTGTTTGCAGATGTTATATGTATTTATTGTAGGCCAGTGGGGTACCAGGCCTTTTGTAGTTTCTAGTCCAGCAGGATCCATAGTTTCTTTTCTCCTTATACTCACTAATGTGTTCTTGCAGCTCTCCGTTACTTTCTCCCCTGAGCAATCTAATTTTTCTGCCTGTTTCAGAGCACTTTGGCATCACACAGCCCATCCATTCTTCCCAAGCCTGAGGTACTGCTGATCCCTGGTTGCGCTGTTTTTATCCCTTCGGAAAGTACAGCTCCCTTCCTTCAAATCCCCAAATCAGCTTGTTCTTTATACCCTGTTTCTACCGAGTGCCTTGACACAAGCGCTTTCATTTCTACAAACCCCCAGGGCTATGACCTCAGTCCTAGCCTTTGACACTCTGTGAGAGCTGGAAGATGGAAGTGTTGGCTGGTCTTGGCTCTCTTCCTAATTTCTCTGGTATCATTTGCTCAAGGATTTGGGTGAGTTGCTTTCTTGTTCTGCCAGAGTCTTTTAAAAATGATGAGTTTTTACAGAGCTGTTACAAAATTTATCAACACTGCATCAGCTTTCCTGCCCCAACTGTCATGCAGCTCTTTACATCAACTGATATCTACCTTAAGAGCCTTTTTCCCCCTGCCCTTACAGAAGGGCTATTCAGGACTGCACATTTCAGGCAGTTAGAAGCTGTTCTCTGACGTCTGTTTTAAATGAATATGCATCTCCCTGGCTCCCTGGTGCTTGTCTTAAGTTTCTGTATCTCTCTTGCCTCCATGGCAACATTTACAGGCTGTCGTCGGAGCATTGCTTCATTCTCATTTTGCTCAGCCAACCATGACAAGCTTTTTGAGTGCCTGATTTCTGTTCCCCTGGTCATCTCTGCTCTGTGATTGCCTGTGGTCAGAGGTCTCTTTCCTGAAGAGGTATGATGAGCAGCACGTAAATCGCTTCAGGCATGTCTTCCTGGAGATTTCTATTTGAAAGATCCATAAGGGAATAACTTTTCTGATATAGAATTTCGTTTTATTTACTTCCCTGCTTACATTCCTGTGGCTTTTTAGGATAGCCAGCATACAATCAAATGACAAGTTTCCAAATTGCTGCAAAAATCTTGATTACAGTTCTTAGACTATACTTAGCAATTTTTTAATCAAACCTGGAACCTGCTCTTTAGGCAATCAGCGGAAAAGCAAAATCTTTCCAGGGTTTATGCATTTTGCCTTCCTCCCAAACACTGAGGCAGAGTCTTAGCATTTCTAAACACAATAAATTAAGGGGAAAAAAATGCTGACCAGCCAGAGATAATGGTGAGTCCCACATGCATGAGGGCTCAGGGATGCTTGCAGGACACTGCTGAGAGGATGCTTTATCCCAGACTGGGCTGTCTGAAGGTGTCTCCGCCCTCATAATCTTTCTGTAGCTCAATTCCCTTTCTCCCAAGGGAGATGTGCAGCACACATGCGAAGACTAGAAGACAATTTGATGCTGTGATGTGAACAAACAGGCATGTGGGACACTTACCCTAAAGCCCTAATTAAATGTTTTGATGAAATGCTTGCAAAATACGTCACAATTCGTCTTTAGATAGAAGCTGCTGTAGGATTGTAAAGCATTGTTATAAAATTATTTCAGGTGATTGTATCTGCATCCTGTTGCAGCTGAAGTTCTAGATACAGAAACTGGACTTGAATGACACCCGAGTTAATAAGATGGGGATGATAGATACAGTTTACTGCAGACACATACATACAGAGAGATGACTGCAACTCTTTGAGGCTGGAAGACTGTCAATGGCCTTTTTAAGGATTATGCATTCAATAAATTGGGTTTTTTTAGATAGCTCTGCTTTGGAGTACTTGTACAGGAACCAGTGATTAATTAGTTTTATTTCACCCTACAGTATTATTGCCGTGAATGTCCTCAATGCTCAAATTATTATTTTTTTCTAGTAGAGCAGATCTTTCTCTAGTGTTTGTCCAATGAATGCCCCATTACAGGTTAAAAATAAAGTAGTTTTTGTTGCTCCTACATAACAGACACTGCAGAAAGACAGATAAAACTGTCCATTTTTTGGTAATCCTGTTCTCCATGTAAATCCAAACTAGGGAGGAGATTGTCTGAGATGAGAACAAATGGAGAAGAGCTTGCAGACTGTCTGATCTCTTGTCTGCGTTGCAAAAAAAAAGAATCAGATTAATGACTGTAATCAGATTAAGGCTAATCAAGGGAACATTTCTGGGGGGCATCAGAACTCTGCTGATACCAAAGAACCATGTGGAAAATCAACATTAAGGGCCTGACATTCTCTGTCGTGTAGTGTAATGGGAGCAAATAATGGCTTTCAAAGAAGTCCCAAGTGCTGGCAACAGGAACATGGATTCCCAGAGGGCAAAGAGATGCGAAGGATCTGGAAAGTGTCTCTCAAACCCTGGCTTGAGGCACATACTGCTTGGGGTGACTGAGTGCAGAGTCCTTCAGCACACTGGCTTGTGTACAAAGGCAAGGGTGTGGGCCCTATAGAGACAGGGGTTAAATCTGCGTAAAACCATTTCTGCTGTCAGCCTGATGTGTTTTGTTTAGAAAAACAGTGCTGAAGGAGAACTTGCACTGAAGAGACATAGACACAGGTGACCAAGGTTTAGAAGGCAAGGAGAGGGAGAGTGATGAAAATGAATTATACCTGAAAAAAAGAGGGAGCAAAACAGAATTAGAAAAAGGGAATAGAAAGGGAAATGATTGAGCAATGTTAGGTTCTTAATAATCATTTTCCATTTCCCTCAGTAAACAGCGGTGTGCACCATGCTGGTCCAGCAATGTACCACCAGCTCCTGAAGTGGGACTAGAAATATCTGTGGGTCTTTGTAGAAGAGGCATTTTAAACTTTCTAGGAGAAAGCAAAAAAGTGGAATTGTGAACACGAGGAAGAAAGGGAGGAGGAGGTCAAGAACATGAGGGGAAGAGGTACTTGCACTGTCTGTTCAGATCCTTTGTCTGTTTCTTCAGCGCCAATTGTATATCAACAAATACTTGCTATCAACAGAACTTGCTGCTATGTGCAATACTTTAATCCTGCTGGTTGTTACTGACTTCCAGCCTGTGCTGGAATCGAGAGGGATATTGTGGGCATCTCCTTTCCCATGTGAGGCATCCCTCTCTCAAAATACTCAAGTTTTTCTGGCTGCATTTATTACCTTGTTTGTCTTTGAAGTTCGGCCAGCTTCCTGGGGTGGCCAAGGGGTTGTTTGATGTGAGAGCTTCAAGACCAACCAACAAACGTGTACAGAAGTAATATGAGATTTATGAGATCTGAAACTGGTGCTGTCCATTTTTTCTTTTTTTTTTCTTTTTTTTTTTTTTTTTTTTTAATGTCTGGCTAATTGGTGTGGGAATTGTTAAGTTCTAATTGAGGTTTTCTCCCTGCTTGGGATATTTATAAATTCCAGTCCCGTGTGTCTCTCCTGGATCTGTTAAGCTGTGAGTGCATGTTGTAGCTGTAGCCCTTTACCTGGGGCATGTGAAATCTCTTCTCTATTCATCACTGTTTTTCTTCCATTTTTTTTGGCATTTGTTTGTCTTTGGAAACATCTGTAGCTCTATAAAATGTGGTTCATATCAATTGTTGGAATCAGGCCCTGTTATTTGGGCATACCCATATGAAATGGTTGGTTTAAGCCTTATTTCTGTATAAAACAAAGCTAAAATTTGAGGGGCAATGAGGCCCCTGATGTTTTAGGTTTTTCTCCCCCCATATCTTCCGTAATGGAACCATCAGAACAGAGGTTTAGCACAGGAGCTAAACCAATATAGCACAGGTGGCATTGGATTTTGAGATGGTTGAGGCAATTAAACATGAGTGAAAAAAAAATAACCCCACCCCCCAAGAAAAACAACAACAAACAAAAAAAACACAAAAAACCAAACAAGTGGGGAGGGAGCTAATGGGACATAGCCCCTGTTTGCCATGAAAGAACAGGAACAGAATGACACGAGATGGAAAAGTCTCGGTGGCCATAGTAGGTGGTGCAGATCCTCTGGTGGAGTCTGCAAGCTCGTGCCGCTCTCCCAGGGTTTGAATTGCAGAGGAGCAGGTGACTCCAGCTGCTAGCTGGTTCCCAGTTGACACAAGAGCTGTGTGAATCTATGCAGGTCCATTGTCAGCGGCTCTTCTCTGGGCGGCTGCTGAAACGTTGTGTGTGTGCGTGTGAATTTTCGAGGCTTAATCCGCATTATATAGCGTGTGCTCGCCTGTAAGCTTTCTGCAGAGCTCTAGAGCATGTGTGTCATGGAGGGTGAGACCAGAAAAGCAGATGTCCTGAACATGCCCCTCCTACTTGGGGATTAGAGATGCTCAGGGGAAGCAGAGAGAAGCTGGGACACACCTCCCTGACTCACTGCCAGAGACAGCAGCAGCTTCTGCAGGTTCAATAGGCCTTGGCTCTCTAGTTAAATAAAGGCTCTCTGTCCCTGCAGCTCCATTTCCAGCAACCATCCCCTTCTTTTGGTTAAGCAGAGTGGAGGAGGATGGCCTATGCTGAGGAAGACAGGTAAGGTGCTGTGAAATAGGGGATGCACAGACATCCAAGCTGGAAAGGGTGAGCAAAATGGCATTGCTTTTCCTTGGCTTGTTTTCCTCTTCTTCCTACTGGGCACTCAATAAACACCAGGCGAGGGCTGCTCAGAAGTAAACATTGTGTTATTGGTGAGGAATTTGGCCATCTGCCTGTGTTAGGCACTGCTATTATGAAAGATGGTAACGGGCAGGTGACCTTGGGAGAGGTTATGGGCCAGAAGAGGCAGATATTGTGGTATGGAGAAGCATAGGCTACGTACAGCAGTGCCCCCCTCTGAAGCGTGGTGCTGGATCTGTCCCTTGGGCTAGAAGTGGTTTTTACAGGGATTTGCTTTTCAACCAACCTAGAAGCATAAAGAGGGTGGAGTGTTGTGGGGTTTTTTTGTTTGGTTGGTTATTTTTTTGTTTTGTTTTGTAGATGTTTGTTGTTGTGTTTTCCATGCCATAAAAGATCTGTCATCGGTGGCAGCCCCGTGTTTTGCAACAGATGTGTTTCTCCCGTGGATGACAGCAATTACAATAAAAGGGGATTGTGTGCTTGGCTGATGCGGTGATTTAATCCAAAGCGATGCTACCGAGCACTATTATTAGGTGTGTTGTTGGCAATGGAGTAGCTACAGGGGGCTTTGTGCTGCGTGTATTAATTCGGACTGTCAAGAAGCTTGCACAGACCTCAGGCTCGTGCCGTCCCAGTCTAAACGTTGCAGTTGGTGACCCACAGATACTTGCTGAGCAGGTATCTCCTTCATAATCAAAAATTATCTTGTGTCCTTTGATCCTGTGCAGCCGCAAGACTGCTGAAAACTAAATGTTGCAAGTGGATTAATTTTGGCATCACCGTGCTCACAGTACTGGGGACAGCTCTGAAGTGTCCAAAGCCTTTGGGCAGGAGAGGGCCCTGCAAAGCCTTGGTGCACTTGCTTAAACTCCTTTGAGGCAAGGAAAGTTATGCAGCACTGGAGTTTTATTTCTTTGGATGAGCGATATTTTAGTCTTCTGCTTAGAACGCAAAATATCCCCTCAAACTTAGAACAGCTCACCCAATCCCAATGTCTTCAGCAGACACTGAATGGGATTCATATCACAGTTACAGAATTTCTGGGGGTATAGGAGTAATATCCTTTTTTCATGTTATTTTTCATGAGAGTACACACCTCTTAAAAATAATACTGAAAAAAAGAGGATTAATGATCAAGAGCAAGAGCAGATACTGGTGACCTCATTCTTTTCTCATGCCTGCCACAGGTACGTCAAAAGCTTGGGTATTACACTTAAATTCTCTCAGCTCCCTCCAATTTCTAAACGAGGATTACAGTTATTCAGCAGAGAAATTGGAGGGAATCATTCATTAATGTATGTAAAGCACTTTTAAAGCTTTTCTCTGGGAGCAAGGGATAATATAGTCAGTCAAGTGTAGGCTTCATTAATGCTACTTCCATAGCTTCTGCTTATTCCAGGGGCTCATGGTATACTTGAAAAACATAACAATATGTTATGGTAGATGAACTTTCTTGTTTCCAGACTTTTCCATTGAAAAGTATTTCAGCTAAATGACTCTGTTTTAATGTGTGAATATGGAAGTTCTATCTTCTCATTGGATCGCAGGTTTGTGATGTACTTGGTTATATTTGTGACATCCCTGTTTGAAACTGGTTTGATGTATGAGACATTGGAGAGGACTTACAGCAGGAGCTGGACAGCTAGGAGATGAAGAAGCTCACAGTTATTGCTACCCGTGCAATAACTACTGATTTTGTCAGTAGAAAGAAAGAAAGAAAGAAGATAGAATTGAGATCCTTTATTTGAATATCTGATGCTTCAGTTAGAGGAACAAATCATACACTGACAGTCAAACCTTCTTTGTTGATGGTCTGGGACCTCCTGAAGTATAGAGCACCTCTTTGAAAGCTGTTCTGTGTGTCCTCTAAGGATGCAGACAGCAGATTCATAATGTGGCTAAGGTTTATGCCTCTGTAAGGGGCTTGATTTTAAAAAAGATCATTAATGAAGCAGGCAGTGACTGCTTATCAGCATCTCTAGTTGATTTTGCATCACCTTCAAACTTGCAGTAGCTGATTCTCTCACCCCTTAATAAGCAGATCAGCTTTAATAAATACAACCCATGGCCCTTCCCTATGTTGGTTCACTCCATGACCCAGCCCTCTACCAACTGCAGTCATTCGTTCTGCTCATCAATGGTAACTATTGAGTTGCCACCAAGAAATGGTACCAGAATCCTGGCTTTTGAAGAGAGTGTGCAATCAACCTTGGTATTGACTTTCAGAAGATATCTGCACTGTCCTATTGGAAACAGGATTATGGGATTATTCTGCTATTGATTGTGTTTCAAAACTGTGATTAATGCATCTGGTGAATACTGGACTGACAGACCTAAATATTCAAGTCCTTTCTTGTTCCACAAGAGAGATACACCCCAGGCAGTGTAATGCCAGCTTCTATGCCACCTTCCAGCATGTGCTGCAGTGCTGGGTAAGATGTTTTTTACCAAGCTCTTTGACCAGCCCTCCTCTTAAATTGGACAGCCTAGAAGCCTAAATGTCTTAATTTCTGTTTTCATAGAATCACAGACTGGTTTGAGTGCTAAGGGAACTTCAAAGGCCATCTAGTCCAACCCACCTACATGGAGCAGGGACATCTGCAACCAGAACAGGTTGCTCAGAGCCCCAGCCAACCTCACCCAGGCCAGGCTCTCACCACCCTCATTGTAAAACATTTCTTCCTTCTCTCCAGTCTGAATCTCCTCTTTCTGTTTGAACCTATTACCCCTTGTCCTATCCTAACAGGTCCTGTTCAAAAGTCTGTCCCCATCCTCCTGATAGACCCCTTGAAGTCCTGAAAGGCCCCAAAAAGGTCTCCCCAGGGCCTTCCCCAGCCTGAACACTCCCAGCTCTCCCAGCCTGGCCTCCCAACAGAGGGGTTCCAGCCCTCAGATTCTTTTTGTCACCTCCTTTAGACCTACTCCAACAGATCAATGTCTTTCCTGTGCTGAGTGCCCAACACTGCGGGTGGAGTTTTGATATAAACTGCTGTCACTTGACCTCTTGCCTGGGACATGTCTGTGGGTGTGACCCACTGCCCACCCTGTAGGAGAGTGTGAATGAATTCTCCATGTTTATCCCTCTGTACTGAAACCACAAGGTATGGAGAAGGTGAATATTTGAGGTGTGTTACTAGTCCCAGAAGGAAGCATTGGGAGCTGATGATGCTCAATACTTAGGAAGACTGGGTTCTCCATTCCTGCATGTGATGCCTGCCCTGTGTCCCAGTAGTTTACCTATTGCAGAGGGCAGTGTCTGCTCTGTCATCAGCACAGCATCCCACTCGGGCTGTACAGATGCCCTTGGACTTCCATCCTCTTGGACAGCCCTGTACACACATGTATAGGCTGCAATTTCTCAGCCTAATTGTGCTTTTGTGTTTCCTCAGTAATTCTGGAGAGACCAGAGTCCATCAAAAGCAGGAGTGGTTATGCCTTGTGACACTTCTGTGATCTAGCTATCATCAGCCATTCTTCCTCTAGAGAATGAAACCAGCAAAGAGGATTCAAATTATTTGCCTCTAGCCAGGGTTAAAATGTATGAGATTAAAATCAAAACAACTCCAATAAAAGCAGTGAAACTCCTATTATTTTTGTTTTAATTAAATTTATTTTTCTTTGCACCTTTTCAGGACTTTCATCTGTTGAAGCTTGTTCTCTGGATGCACTGAGAGCCTCTCTGACCTCTTCTCCTTTTGCAGAAATAGCTATGAGGTGTATAAGGAAACAGCAGATTGGTTACGCACCCGAACTGCCCAGCGCCCGAAGATTGCCATCATCTGCGGGTCTGGACTGGGAGGTCTGGCTGATGTGTTGGATAACAAGACAGTCCTTCCGTATGAGGACATCCCTCACTTCCCACAGAGCACAGGTTAGCACAGCCCAGGACGTCATCTTGGCATCATAGAATGGGTTGGGTTGGGAGGGACCTTAAAGTTCATCCAGTTCCAGCCCCCCTGCCATGAACCTCCCACTGGTTCAAAGCCCCAACTAACCTGGTCCTGAGCACATCCAGTGATGGAGCAGCCACATCTTCTCTGGTCAACCTCTGTCAGTATCTCACCACCCCCAGAGTGAAAAACTTTTTCCTAACTTCTTACCTGAATCTACCCTCTTCCAGTTTAAAACCATCTGGGGCACGCCACCCCTTGGCAGCCTATGACAGCCTTACAGAGAGAGAACTCTAGGCAACATGCAGTTGGCGGTGGTTTGCAAACCAGTCCCTCAGTGCTGAAATGTCTGCTCACAGTAGCAAAAACCCCTACATATTTCCATGCAATGATATTTATTTGAATTTCAGCTCCCAGTTTTGCAGTGCTTGGCCCCCCCTGTAGCTGCATCATTCACTGACAAACTTCTCTCAAGTCAGAGCCCTCGACAGCTGTAACCCCAGTGACATTGCTAATTCCCAGTTGCAGGCCATGCTGGCCGATTGGTGTTCGGGGAGCTGAGCGGCGAGCCGTGCGTGTGCATGCAGGGCCGGTTCCACGCCTACGAGGGGTATTCCCTCAGCTCGGTGAGTCCTCCAACGCCGTTCGCATCGTGGGGGGGTGTGTCACGAACGGTGCTTCGATACCTGTCTGCGGGAGCTTAGCCTCTGCACCCAGCCTGCGTTGCTCTTCTGAGGAATCTTGCTTGGTTGTTTAGGTTTCTTCCCCCAAAATACAGCTGGGAGTTCAAAGCAAGGGGTAGCTGCTCCTGCAAAGGAAAGCTAGCACTGCACGGCCATGAGAAGTGCCTGGCCCTGCTGTGCTGTAGGGAAATAGTGTATCACACAAGGCAGATTGATTTACATGCTTTAGCTCGGGTATTTTAATCGTGATTTACATCAGCAGCCAGGAACTTTGAGTGATAAGAATAATCTATTCTAATCATCTTGTGCATTTCTATGGTTTGCAGCTTTTTATTTTTTCCCCTAGGAAAAAAACCTCCTTGGCTGGTATAATTTGGTACCTTCTCCCACCTACATTCACATATAAAAGGATGTGAATATTTGTGTTTACATATGTGTATGCTAGGTAATATACATTTCTGTCAGAAAACACCAATAATATTTAATATTTAATTGTTGTCTTTATGTAGGTAGCTTTGAGGTTTTAATTGTGGCTGAGGTCACTTTGCATTTGGATATAAACTGTAATACTTGGCACCACTCAACTTTGTATAGGAAGAAAAAATATTTTAAATGACCTTGATACAAAACTAGGATTATCTAAACATGTTTGTCTATTAAAATTAACTAATTTCTTGAAGTGATGTCCACAGTTAGGAAATTTTCTGCTCACAGCTTCTCTAGCATTTTAGGGCTAGCAGATACCATCCTGATTCCTTCTGGATTCCTCAAAAATCACACTTAATCTGTTTTCTTCCATTCCTAATTATTACTTAACTTTGGATAAGCAGGTCACTGAAGCAAACTAATGTGAATAAAATGAAATTAATAAAGTAATCCCTATGCTTCTGTAAATTGTAAAGAGTCAGTTTATCAATTACACTCCATAAGTAGTTACTTCAATCAGCCCAGTGGTTTGATCTCTGCATGACCTTGGCAGCGAGGAAAAAATTATTTGCATATTCTTTTTGCACTACATTTATTTGACCTTAGTGCAACTGTGGGCTTGAATTTTAATGGTATTCATTTCCAGTTAGGTTTTAACATGCTTTAAAACCATTAAATTTCTATTTCATTTAAAGGAATATTAAAATTCTGAGAAAATTATGGTTTGTGTCCTTGCAACTTCGTATCAACCCTTCTCTGCATCATACCCACACATTGTGATGCTTACCAATGTAGTAGTAACAGCTCTGTGAACTGAGATACTTATTGCATATATGCCTTTGGTTCTTGCAGGTCACCTTTCCCATCCGGGTCTTCTTTCTCCTGGGGGTGGAGATCCTGATTGTCACAAATGCTGCTGGGGGACTGAATCCCCACTTCCATGTGGGGGACATCATGTTGATAAAAGATCACATCAGCATGTTTGGCTTGGGAGGGCAAAATCCCTTGCGGGGACCAAATGATGAGAGGTAAGAAGGCATCAGCTCCATGTTCATCCTTCCTTCCCCCAGTTTCAGGACTGCCAGCTTCATCTGCTGGCCAATATTTACTGAGTGGTAGTTTGGCTCCAGATAGCCCAGAGGGACAAGTTAAAGCAATAGCCACTTTGCCTCCTCTTACAAATAAAAAAGTTTATGCCCAAATCTCCAGAAGGCTTTGTTTCATAAAAGTTGGCTTCTGATCCTTCTGACATGGTCAGCTCTTCTGTCTGTTAGAGAGAGACCTGCTGCTGTCTCTTCTTGTCAGTCCCTCTTTGCTAGTTCCATTTAATTGAGCAAACTGGTGAACTGCAGCAGCTCCAGCCTGCATTTATCAACAGCTGCTGTGATGGAACTGCTGCCACAGAGGCCAGGTAGGAAGTTGATAACAGAGTAAAGACAAAACCTTTCAATTTACTGATAACCACCTTTGTATCCTAGAATAATGGAATGCTTTGACTTAGGGGGACCTATGAAGTTCATCTAGTGCAACCCCCCTGCAGGGAGCAGGGACATCTACAACTAGAGCAGGTTGCTCAGAGCCCATGCCAACCTCACCTGTAATGGTGCCAGGAATGGGGCATTGACTGCAGGAGGGTCTCCCCAGAGCAATGGGGGTAGAGGGACAGGATCCCCTCCTTGCCCTCCTGCCCACACTGCTGGGGGTGCAGCCTAGGGTGCCAGTGGCTGCTGGGTGCCAGCACATGGGGCTGGCTCAGCTTCAGCTTCTCACCCCCAGTACCCTCAAATCCTTATCAGCAGGGCTGCTCACAATAAATCCAGCTCATGAAGCTGGGGTGCCTTTTTTAACATTATATATTCCCTGAAGGCATCAGTCTGTTGAGACGTGGTTCTCTTGTCAGCCTGACAGGAGACCTCTGGACCTACAAGAGTGAGCTGCTTTGGTCGAGCTGGGAAACTGGGTTTCTTACACTAGGTGTGTAGAAGGATCTTTACCCCATGGAAGGTGCACAGAAGGGCTTGTAACATATTCTCACCCCTGGGCTGCAATTGACACCAGACACTAAGTTGCTTTGAGCAGGAGCCTTAACTAGATGCCCTTGAGGTCCCTTCCAAGCCAAGCTAATCTATGATCCTTAAACCTTTCTAAGGCACTGTCTGACTGGTAGGGTGGAAGGCAACCAGCACCAGCAGGGTCATAGCACTGGGAGGGAACATGCCAGATTGGAATGGTGTTCACAAAAAGAAGCCCCTTGGATCTCAGATGAGGCTAAAAGGAGCCTGAGGACACATCCACTGGAGATTCAGGCTGAGCAAAAGAAGACCACATCAGGTGTCAGGGAAGTCATCATAGAAGCAGTGAAGAACCAGGGCTGTCTGAGCCTTATGGCAGGAAAGAGAGAGCCTGGATTGTGATAAGTACCAAGACTTCTTTCCTAACCAATCTGGCAGAAGAGAAGCGATGTGAAAGCCAAGTGTGTGAAGCCAGGGCACAGGTAATGGAAGGTGGTGAAGGAGGTGGTAGTTTGAGTAAAGAGTGATTTTTAGCTAATGAGGTGGTTAAATTTATTGCTGGATTGATACCCTGACCTTGAAAAAAAGAACATGTTTGCAGGGCAGGCACCTCGACTGTTCTGGGATCTTTCCAGAAAGTTCTGGTGGAGAGTGAGGTGGTCTGTTTGGCTTCCAGTTACAGCTAGTTCCTTCCTGATGTAACGCCTAGACCTGGCCCCTGCTTCTGAAGAAACTCGAAAGGTTCTAGCAGCTGCCTCGGGAGAAATAGACACTGTTCTGTGATTCAAATGGCAAGAAGACAGCACCCATCTGAAAAAGAACATCTTACCAGCTTCACCGGTATTAGTGTGGGTTGGAGGAAAGAACTATCAAAAGCCCAGGAGACACATGGAAGGGTGTTTAAAGCTCTCTGAACTTGCATAACTGCTCAGGATCAGGAGGAGAAACACCAACCAAGCAATAACTTTCTCTGGACACCATTCAAAGGCAACATAACAGCCTCATTGCCTCCAGAGAGCAGCTTCCCAGTGAAGACTGCAGTGCTCTGGGAGGTGACTTTTGTACTGCTGACCAAAGCATCCAAATGGGCAAAAGGTCTTTATGAATCAGCTTTCAAAGTATTGCAGAGCTCTGCAGGAGGAGTTTGCTCAGCTAATCCAGTCCTGCTCAGCTACCAGGAAGGATTTATCAAAGCACAACCGAGTACAACTAGAGGCAATGAAGTGATGTGGAAAGAGGACACATGGCAAGAATCTGCCAGTTGAATTTAATAAATCAGAGCTTGGCTTCTGCATTGCTGGCCATCCTTCAGGAGAGAGGAGCAGTGTTCATGGTGATGAATACTTATTACCTGAGACCAGATGGGAAAGTTTGTTTTTTATTTGGAGACTATTTGCTGTTTATAAACATAAAATGAGCTGCCTATTGCTCTAAACATTTGGCTGGAAGAACATGTAAACAAGAAGGAACTTTAATAGCCAGGATGAAGGACTTACTTGGTCCACTCTTTCTGAACTGAGTCAGTGAAGATGGCTGGGAATTTATTTTCCAGATTTCCTCAGCAGCAGTACACCAGTCTTGGCCATCTACTGCAGCTTTCCTTGAGTCAATACTAGGATTCACTCAGTCAGGAGCAGGACTTTGATGAAATCTCAAGACTCAAAGCAAGCAAGAAACCTGGCTTTGACGCACAGGATGAAAGCTATCTAAAATATGGCTTAGGCACTCCAACAAGTGCTACTCTTTCCATTTTCCTGCAAAGGAGGACACCTGGAATGGGATGATCACAGAATCACAGAAATTAGGGGCTGGAAGGGACCTAGAAGATCATCTAGTCCAACCCCCCTGCCTGAGCAGGATCACTTAGACCAAGTCTCTCAGGAACAGATCCAGGCGGGTCTTAAGTGTCTCCAGAGATGAAGACTCCATAACCCCCCTGGGCAGCCTGTTCCAGAGCTCTGGCACCCTCACTGAGAAAAAGTTCTTCCTTGTGTTAAGCCTAAACCTCTTGTGCTCCAACTTGCACCCATTGCCCCTCGTCCTGTCATTGGACGACATTGAGAAAAGTCTGGCTCCATCCTCTCTACACTCACCCTTAACATATTTATAAACATTAATGAGGTCTCCCCTCAGTCTCCTCTTCTCCAGGCTAAAGAGCCCCAACTCTCTCAGCCTCTCCTCATAAGGGAGATGCTCCACTCCCCTAATCATCTTGGTGGCCCTGCGTTGGACTCTCTCCAGCAAATCTCTATCTTTTTTGAACTGGGGTGTCCAAAACTGGACACAGTACTCGAGGTGAGGTCTCACCAGTGCAGAGTAGAGGGGGAGGAGAACCTCTCTTGACCTACTGGCCACACTTCTCTTAATGCATCCCAGGATGCCATTGGCCTTCTTGGCCACGAGGGCACATTGTTGGCTCATGGTCATCCCCCTGTCCACCAGGACCCCCAGGTGCCTAAACAGACATGTAGTACCGTTTGACACTCTGTGGAGTACCCAGTTCCTACTGTCTGGGGCTAGCAGGTGCAATATAAGATCTGAAGGACATGTACATGCTCTGGACAGGCAGCTGAGGTCAGGCAGAATCTACCAGGGCATCTCAAATGGGCAACTGAATTGTCCTTCTGTCCTATAACAGTGTCCAAGCTTGTGCTTGGGGTGACCTTGGTGTACCAGCAACCAGATGCAGAAGTGGATGTTCTTTCTTGGGGTGTGTTTCCTGACCAGCATGCTTTGTTCATCTACATTCCCAAGAAACTCATTCCTTGGGGCCCTTCAAACTGGTTTCATGGAGACAGTAAAGGGGAAAGACTCAAATTGCCTGTTACTTGTTCAGTGCATTGAACTTTGTTTCAAGCACATGGGTGTCAATGTGGTAGTACAGTACAGCCCTTGCTGTTGTGGTCAAGGGCATCTCTGGCCGTGATTTGGTAGCTACCTGCTGTGATGAGTCTTAGATGTAGTGACTGATCATCTACCAGACCCTGCTCAAAACCTGTCACCAGGATGGCCTTTGGGACCTGATGCCACAGGGAGCAGGAGAAGCACAGGGCAGCAGCTGTCTGATGGACAATGTTTAAAAGTCAGTGTTACTAGAGAGACAATTGGCCATCAGTGCTCCCTGGAGACAGGAGTCCTTGGAAGGATGATTCCAGAAGTGTTTGTGTGGTAAAAAGGCAGTACCAGACCTTCCAACAGCCACGACCTGTGCATGCTGATGGTCTCGGACAATAAGATCTATCAGCAACGTCATGATGACAAAATTATCTGATGATAAGACCAGGATGAAGCAAATTATATGACTGTCAGACCTGCCTTAACATGTCCCTTTTCTCCAAAAGATGAGCATCTCTGAACTCTGACAGTGGGAAGGTAGCAGTAGTACTATCACCATGGCTCTGCCTTTTACCGCCTTGCAGGTTTGGAGTGAGATTTCCCTGCATGTCAGATGCTTACGACCAGGACCTGCTCAGCCTGGCAATGGAGAGCGCACAGGAGCTGGGTTTCCTGGGCTTCACCCGAGAAGGGGTGTACTGCCTGCTGGCTGGGCCCTGCTACGAGACCATTGCCGAGTGCCGCCTGCTGCAGGCACTGGGAGCAGATGCTGTGGGTAAGCTGCTTGGGCTGGGCTGGTCAGCTGGGCTGGGCTGGTCAGCTTGGCTGGGCACATGGATTAACAGTTCATTCTGCTTAAGGCTGAATTTCTTTGGTCTTTGACTCTACAGTATCAGAGTTTGAAACTCTGATGCTGTAAGGATTTTCACTGTGCCTCTTCCACCCAAAGTGGCCCTCTATGACTCTTGATTGTTTAGGAGTGGTAATTATGGAATACCTCAAGTGTGTATGAGGATGGTAAGAGTCATAGAATCACAGACTGGTTTGGGTCAGAGGGGACATAGTCCAACCCCCCTGCAGGAAGCAGGGACACCTACAACTAGAGCAGGTTGCTCCGAGCCCCAGCTAACCTCACCTGCAATGGTGCCAGGGATGGGGCAGCAGCCACCTCTCTGGGCAATCTGGGCCAAGCTCTCATCACCTTTAGCATCAAAAATGTCTTCCATCACATTAAATCTCTTTCTTTTAGTTCAAACCCATCCTGTCCCAACAGGCCCTGCTGTCTCCATCTTTCTGACAGACCTCTTGAACCCCTGAAAGGCCACAAGAAGGTCTCCACAGAGCCTTCTCTTCTCCAGGATGAACATTCCCAACTCTCCCAGCCTGGCCTCCCAGCAGAGGGGTTCCAGACCTCACAGCATTGCTGGGGCTCCTCTGGCCCTTCTCCATCAGATCAATGATCCATATGATTCCTCCATGGTGACTTCTGACTCATGGAAGCCTGTTCACTAATATCTGGATATTCACTGTGTGTGTGGAATGGAACTCAGCTTCTTAGCCATTTTTCTTTGCAATATTTTTATTTAGCCTAGGAAGATAAGAGCCAAATGGCACAGCACATCAGGATTTCTCTTAGCACAGCTGCAAGGAACCTGACATGTCTTTGGTAGAGAGACATGGTGTTCAGGAATCAAACCTGAGAGGTTTTTTAGTGCTGAGCAGGATTGTAACTGTAGTGCTACCACCTTTAGCCGTTACAGAGCTCAGAAACAGAGAGGTGGGGTGGAGCAAGACAAGGGTATGTGGAGTAGGTAGGATCATGATTTGCAGCCTTGGTGAGATCTTGGTGTAAATCCTGACTCATCCCAGTCCTTTCTTCTCCTACCATAGGCATGAGCACTGTCCCAGAAGTCATTGTTGCCAGACATTGTGGCCTCCGAGTCCTTGGGATCTCTCTCATCACCAACAAAGTGGTGATGAGCTACGACAGTCAAGAGAAAGCCAACCATGAGGAAGTGCTGCGCATCTCGGTGGTCCGGGCTGAAGCTCTGCAGAAACTGGTCACACACCTCCTCAGCAAGCTGGGGGAAAGCTCAAACTCTCCCTGACCTCTAGCTATTGATCACTCGTATTGTAACACGTGAGCACCAGCAAGTGCTGGGGCAGAGCTGTTGGTGAGACCATCCCCTTCTGCTCTCCTGGTTTTTAATAGACCTTTTGACCTTTGTCCCTGTGCTTTAGCTGCTCGGGCACAGAGGTATGCTTTGAATTCTTCCAGAATTATCCTCTCATTAGTAGCCGGTGACCAGTGGCATCTGTCACTTAAACAGGGTCTGAGCTCTGGCAGATTCCTAAACCCCTATGTCAGCAATGAGCCCTTTGTGAGCTTTCTATGTAGCTCCCCCTCATTCTGCATAGCGTTTGGTGTTTCTCTCCTGTGGTGCTGCCTCTCATCTCAACACCATCCTGCCCCAAGCCTCCCCACTATGCTCTGAGCCCCTCTGCTGGGAGCCAGGTCAAGAGCTGGTCTCAGGGCTTGGTTCCTGCTGTGGGTGCTTTGGTAGGGCCTGACTGGAAGCCACAAAAGAATCTTGAGTTTTGGATGAGGACCTGGGTACACAACATGGGCCATGCTAAAGGTGTGGTCTGTATGGAATGAGTGATGTTGCAGAGCAAGTGAACTGCAATTTATTTTACAGCTCAGAAAACAATCACATCCCCATGTATGGGGTCATGTTCCCTTGCCTTGCCAAGTGGTTTCCCTAGAAAGCTCTCTTGGCTCTTTGTGACCTGAGTCAGTAGCTGTTGGCTCCAATGCAGGATACCCCCAGCACCTCTCCACACCTCTCTGTTCTTGAAACTAGTTTCAAACTGAATTCAAGTTTCCAGCCTTGGATCATTGTTGGCCTATTTAACAGGGGGTGAAAGTGCAGCTTAGGTATGAGGCATGACTTGTCCATGCATAGTGTGAAAGTGGCCAACCTGGAAATAGGATCCAGATCCAGCTCTGCCTGATTTTGTTCTTTCTGTTTCTGGGTGTCTTGGAGAGCAGCAGCTTGAGCCACTTGCACTGGAGACCAGTTACCTTTTAGTGTTACAAAGCAAAGAGGTCAGTTTGACCCAGTGTTTCACTCCAGCTTTGCTCGGCTGCAGCAGATGTTGGAGCACTAATCAGTGATGTGAAATTACAGTGGGAATTAATTTGGAATATGTATGATACTTTTCTGGCTTTCCTGGTCTTCTTATATGAAGAAATTTAGCATAGCGGTGAGAAGAGGATGAACAGAAGAGGCCACCACTCTTTTACCAGGATGCTAATGGCCTATCAAGGAAGGGTGACTATTCACTTGAACGCTGCATTATTTATTGTTCCCCAAAGGTCAAGCTGAGCTGTAGATGCAGCTGGATGTGAAACAGTGACTGTAATTATTAGGTAACCTTTTTCCCTTCATTTATCTCGGAGTTCTTTGCAAAGCCCATCACTGTCACAGCTAAATGTTTTCAGTTGACACAGTGGTCTGAACTGAAGACACCCAGCTGGTCATGGAGAGCTCCCAGTCTGCCTTCCTAAATTTAGCTTATCGGTTGTTTACCGCCAACGCTTGCCCTCCATTGCAGCCTTCAGCCTGCCATGGCATTTCCTCAGCTCTGGCTGCACAGGGATCTTGTGGTCTGGTGAGTTTTTTCCGGATGGGTATTTGCTCAAAGCCCTTCACGCTGTGATTACTGGTGTCAACTGCTGTGTTAATGGTGGAGATGTTGACGCCAGGAGGAACAGAGTTGTACTGTACATATTTTCCATGAAACCCTTCCACTTCAGCTGTAGGAGAGCTCTTGAGGTGGCTACACCATCCCCTTCTCTTTTTCTGCTCAGGGTTAGCTGTGGACAGTCCTGACAAATACCAGCGCAGCCTGGTCTTCAGGTCTTCTGGAGGGGGAGGATTTATTGCACTACTGGCCAAGTCACTTCTTCAGCAGCTCCTGGCACTTAGAAATCTTTGGAGACAGCAGCTCTGTCTGTTTGGTGAGTCTGATGGTCAAGACTCGCCAGGGACTAGCTCTGGTGGTAATATGCAAAGGGAAAGAGACTTTAAGTCCTCCTTCCTCAAGGCTGTTGCCTTTTTGGGTCTACCAGGAGCAAAGTGCTCATCAACAGTGGCAGCAAAAGCAGTGAAATACGGAAAGTGGCAGAAGTGCAAGGCAACTTCTACTTGCTCCTTTTTCAGCCTCTTCCCAGTATGAGCTTGTTACAGGGCAAAGAGAGAGCAGATCATTTCCCCTGCCTCTAAAATGGTGCTTCACATTCATCTAATTAATACTTGGTAAATAGAAAGTCTCTCAAGTGTGGGGAGAAGGCAGCTGTGCAGCTAGAGAGCAACCGCAGTCACTAAGGCTGGGATTTCAGCAGACTTCAGTAATTAATTGGAGTCGGGCTGGACAGTGATGTGAAGGGAAGCAGCCCCAGGAGTTGCTGTTGAGCTCATACTTCTTGAGCTGGGCTGCAGAGGATGAGGAGGAGCTTGGGAACAGCACCTGCTTTCAGCAGGCTCTCTCCAGCTGTGATGGGGCATGAAACACACACCTTGCACTTGTATCTGAACTTAAACACATTTAAAATTAATCTAAAAACCACAAAATCTTTGGTAAATTATGCCTTTTTTTCAATAAATAATTTCTAAATAGTGTTTGATCCCTTTAACAGTTGGATGTTCGTTCTGCTGTCCAAGGTTGACATGAAGGGCTCAAACACTGGGTATAAATCATAGGCTGTGTTGGGTTGGAAGGGACCTTGAAGATCATCCAGTTACACCCATACAACCCCTCTTCCATGGGCAGAGACACATCCAACTAGACCAGGTTGCTCAGAGTCCCATCCAACCTGGTCTTGAACATGCAGGGATGGAGAAAGCATAGCTTGGATGATGCCCTGGGCATTTGGGCAGGGATCTATCTCATACTTGAGAGAGAGAGAGAAGGAACACAATTAACAAGTGGGTTTGCCTGGTTTTGGAGATACTTTGAATCCTTTTGTTTGTTTTCTTGCTTGCTTGCTTTTGTTTGTTTTACTACTGATGAGTTTCCAAGGGCTGAAATACAATTATGCAAAAAGCAGGAAATATGTGTGGGGAAGAAACGTGGAGGAAATAAAACTTGCTGTGACCTGAAAACAGTGGTTTTCTTTGTTGTGCCAATACTGTGGGTTAGAAAGGAAGGGGTCATACAGCTCATCCTCCTGCATCCAATCTCCTGGGTGGGAAGATGGTGCTGGGGGATCAGAGCACCAGCACTCAAAGCTCAGGAAAAACAAACCCAACATTTAACCAGCGTTTTGCACAATTTTTATTGCTGATCTTAGGGAGAGGAACCCTTGGAGGAAAAATATCAAGAACTGAAAGACCTCAGCTAACTTCTGAGCAGCTGAAAGGAAGGGTGGGCTGTTGTGGTGGCAGTACAGCAGGTCATAGAATAATGGAATTATTTAGGTTGGAGAAGACCTTTAAGGTCATAGAGTCCAACTGAATCATCTGTGTTGGAGGAAAGATATGATTTACTTGATGATGTGCTTTTTATTTAGTGCTCTTAGTTCTTTCTGGACACATCTCTGGCTGAAATGAGAAGATTGTAAGAACCTAATTTTTCTTCCATTCCTATGCTCTGTGCCACTTACCTACTTCTGCAGTTCAGGCTGGTCATAGGGATAAGCTGGAAGATGCACAAAAAGCTAAAAAAAAACTTTGTAATTGGAAAAAGAACCCCAAATGCAGAGACTGATTCTGGCTTCTTCAGCACTGTGGTTGGCAGCAAGCTCTGGTGCTGCCTGCTTGGGGAATGCCACCAGCACAGGCTGTCCCATGTTGCCATTCCAGAGGCAGGGAGACTCATGGGAGCCTTGGGTTAGTGCAGGCAGAGCTGTAACTCCTCTGATTCTCTCTTCTGGATGTGGTGTCATGAGCCAGTCTGGCCCATCCTTTGTGCCAGCCTTTTCCTTTTCTTTGCTTGTCAATCCAGAGACAGCTTTTCAGATCATGGGACCCTGCTGCTTCCAGTCCCCTGGAGAAGATGGAGATGTTTTATAAGTTTTCTCATGTGTCAGTCACATAAAAATGGGATATCAAGGGAAGAAATATCTGACACAACCCTTGGTCAGACCATATAATGAGTTTTTAGGTAAAGATCTCCCTTGTTATCTGAGAAATGGCCAAAAAATCTGATTGTGAGATTCACCCCGTGTCCTTTGCAAGGCTCAGTTTCCCAGACTCTCTTGTATGTGAGATCTGCTCTTTGCTCTCTTTGCTGCATAAAAAGTTTTTAAAAGCAAAAGCTTTTAAAGAGCTGTGCTATCTGTCTTGGACCAGCAGATTAACATATGCTTTGCCTTCAAGATATCAAAATTCTGTGAGACGTTTCTCTTTACTGAAAACCTGCTGTTGGATTAAGGTTTCTCTGCTATGGTGGTGGTGGGGTTTTTTTCCAAAACCTGTAGGTCTTCACTGCTGGAAAAGATTAGACTCTTCCCTGCCAGGCTGAATATGTGGAGGAGGAGGGAGTGAGGCCGTGTGGGTCATGACAGGAGACTGATCTTAGCTCGTTGCTGAATTAAAGCCTGACTCGAAGCAGTGTGACGGTCCTTTTTTTTTTATGTGATGGTGCTTTCAGAGAGGAGCTGCTTTAAAAGCTAAGACACAGGTGAAGGCTGGAAGTGACCATCTGACCTTTTCTCTTGCAGTAGGTTGCCCTCCTGCCACCAGTTAGGCCTGGACACCCATGTTGGGAGATGGCTTTAAACAACAGCCACCACTTGCTTTCCTCACCCAAAGTTTCACAAAACCCCTCTATTTCTCAATCATAACAAACTCCTTCCAAAGTAATGAGCTCTTCTTGCCCTTCTGGGTGCTTTGCAGAGGCAGGTGCAGGAAGCATTTCCTCAGAGATGTCAAGAAGCAAGTTCAGGGCACTGCCAGAGCCCAAATTTTTGCTCCCAGGTGGTCAACTTGGAGCGACCTTGAGTCTGTATCAGCAGAGATGTGGGCTTGGGCTCTGCTCCTCAGGGGAGTGGATGAGGGACCAGGGGTGAGAACCTAAAGTTCCCCTGTGCCCCTTTGTCCTCCCAGTCCAGTCCCTAAACCCAGCCCCATGAAGGCAGTGAGTGTCTGCTCCCAGCCCCTGGCAAAACCTTTCTCTGGAGGGTGAGGAATGGAAAAACAATGGGCTCTGCTGGAGAAAATTGTGCTTCAATAATAGGAAAAGGAAGATCTGGGGACTTCTCTCCATGCTAGAGCCCAGGAAATGTGAACCAGATGCCTGGGACATTCTTCAGCATCTCTGCAAGTGCTTGAAAGCTGTGCTGAGCAGCAGGGAGGTGGAGAAGGTTGTCCTGCTGCTCCATGTCCCAGCCCCTGCCCCAGCTCCCAGTAGTGTTCAAGTCAAGCTTGGGGCAAACTCCTGGTCCTCAGGCCTGCTCCCAAAAGAGCTGTCGGCTCTGCAGTTTGAGAGGAGAATTTCACAGCCCCTTTTCTCCCAGCCAAGAGACAAAAACAAGAGGGACCTGTCCCCCAATGACTCCCGGCCGCTGCCTGCTGATGATTACGTCCCTACTCTGCATGTGTCTTAACTTTCCTGCTGCCTTCTCATCTTTAATTAAGCATTTCTATCGGCCCAGCCTTCTTACTGGATCTGAATTATATTCCCCCCCCACCCCCCTCCTTCCTCCCTGTAGCCATGGCAACACTTCCCCTGGGCAGGCTGCACTGGAGCCAGTGACAAACCCCACGTGTGGCTGTTTGGACCTGGAAATTTCCCTGCTGTTTATGAAAAGTTGGGAAATGAAACGAGCCTTTGGGTGACAGGGGAGAGCCAGGGTGAGAAAT
>VYZU01011529.1:0-14715 GCA_013401355.1 Ceyx cyanopectus
GGTACAGATATCCTCAGGCATCCACTCACACACTGCCCCATGGCACAGCTCCCACACAGCATGTAGTCACTGTGTGACCCAGTGTGTGTCATCCGTGTGTGACATGTTGTGTGATGCAGTGTGTGACCCATGTGTGACACGGCGCTTTGCACCAGTCCAGAGCACGGCTTTGCACGTTCACACTAAAGATCCTGCCTAGGCACCCGATGTGTGGGGCAAACAACCAAAGCATGGTCCCTGCCCACCTGCAGCCCTTGTCCTCAGCCCAGTTTGCTGGCACTGGGCAGCATAAGCAGGAGAGAGGAAAAACCTCAGCCATGGGGTTTGCCCCAGACCCAGGGATGAGAGATGGGATCCCTGCCTGTGGGGTCACATGTTCCCCAGCCTACTCCCTGTGTCCTTGTCCCTTTTCTGGCCTTGCCCCCTGCAATGCCCTTTTCCAGTGCACTGCTATTCAAAAAGGAATCACCTGCCAAACCCGTAAAAGCCTTTATCTGAGGAGACGTATCAGTTAATATTGGTTAAAATAGATTTTTTTTAGCCCAGAGTATTGCTTTTTTTTTTTGCACCTAAACTGCAAAGTGATGCCTTGAAGATGAGATTAGTTTATTATTTATAAAAGTAAAATCCCTCAGAATGTATTAAATATGAAAACATTGTATCGGGGTGCAAGATTTGTGAGGATTAGGCTCTGAAGTCTAGACATTTATCTCTGAACGCATTACATTTGCATTCATTACATATCCTGCTGTACCTCTAAACATGAAAACTGATCTGCAGAACAGATGATCAAAGCAGGGAAATGCAGATCAGAAAACATGCTGTGTTCACTTAGGAACAAAAAAATGTTGTAAAAAAAAAATAATTGTCTGATACTCCAGTACATGAAACTCTAATGTAAACCCTTGCAGCAGCTATGGGGAAGCTCAGAAGCAGCTGACACTTGGTTTGGAGGCACTGCCAAAGGTTCTGATGTTTTCAGATGGGTTCTCCAACCCTGCTCTTCCCTGGCCACCTGGGTGCAATCCTGCCTCTGCCAGTGCCACTGTGACCGCCCTTGGGCACCTCTCCGGTGGGCACCCGTCCCCAGGAGGCTGTTGCTGTGGTCCTGCAGCAATCAGCTGCCCCAGCCCACCCCTGCCTTCCACAGGGTCCTGCCAATCCCTTCCCAGTCTTGCCCTAATCAGCCTTTCCACTTTGGATGTTCATTAGCAGCTGCACCACGACTCCAGCAACACCTCCCTGCATTCCAAGCCACTGCCTTTATCCAGTGTTTTAGCATTCATGAAAAAAAAAATCAATATTAACGATCTAGAGACCACTTTGGTCAGCTCTTGGATGGTCAGCTCTCCAATCTGTAGAATTTAACATTAGTTAGTATTAATAATTGCTGTTTAACATTCCCCTGAGTTCCTGCTTGGAAGGGGGGGTCCATCAGCATCCTGATCTGAATGCCAGCTCTGGTACAACCTCCTCTGACCACAACCTGGCCCTGCTGGGGAATTCTGCCTTTTCTGCTTGAACTCCGTCACATGCAGAAGTGGCCAGCAAGTTTGCAGCTAAAACCTTGAACAGAGGTGAAATTTCAGGTGAAACTTATTGAATTTTAAGGAACTTTTATTCCACACTGGGACTGATGCCAGGTCTGCTGGAAACATTCCCAAGTTTCATGAAGCATTCCAGTGAGTCTGGAATCTCTTTAGGATGATTTATATGTTTGGAAAGAAACCAGGCTCCCTCTGGCTTTGACCTAGACACAGCTCCATCGTTTGATTTATACCATGATTTATACCTTGCAGTTTTTGCATAACTTGAAATCAGAATAAAATTTCAGTCCACAAAAAGGTGTGGAGTGAGACTGACAGAATGGTCTACAGAAATCCCTCCTGTATTATTAATCTGCCTCATCTCTTCAGTGTGCTCATTTCCCAGCCCAAATGCATTCAAATCTCAGATCAGAGGGAACTATTGTTTCCAGTTGCTGTCTGTGCTTACAAGGGAAAGCTAATTACAGTGAGAGTCTCAGCAACTGTTTAGGATGACAACAGAAGCAGTGAAGCACTGTCAAAGCTTGTGCTAGCTGGTCCCAACTCTTAGCTTTTACCATAACTCCCTTTCTTAACAGGAATTTTAAGTGACAAATCCAGGGAATGAATCTGGTATTCATTATTTGCAAGAGAGGATTGAGGGGATTGAAATGAAGCATGTATTCTGTGAGGAGCCTCAGGAAATCATTTAACAGCTCAAGAGAGAGGGGAGCTGCGTTGTCATTAGAATTTACATGATACATTAGCCAGGAGTAGAAATGTTAATCTTTCTATCCAAAATCTTTTTGCAAAATTAGTGTAATACAGTTGCTTTAGTGCCCTTTTCTTAGCATCAAAAGTGTAAATCCTTTCACCTCTGCTGGAACTGGAGAAATTAATTTAGCAAACTACTGACCGTTTCCCAAAACATCACTGCAACAAGAACAGGGAGAGACTTCAAGGGCAAAGAGGCTAAAAGTTGAAAAAAAACCATGAGGCATTTTTAGCCTTAAAGAACTGCTCGTACAGTATGTGTCAGATAAACATCCAGTGGCTTTATCCTGCTGCCTGCTCCATCTGGATCTGGCTCAGGAGGGCAGAGAAACACGAGGTTTGACCCTGACTCTGCTTCTGCCTGAAAACAACATCAGCTCTCAGAAAAACTAAGATTTTTTGGTGCATCAGAGTACAACAGCTTGGTAGCACCCAGGGGTTTCCTGGCTTCAAACTGAAATGGTCAATGAAATGGTAAATCTCTCACATTAAAAACCTTACTGCTTTTAGCTGACCCAGAAGCTCATGACCAGGACCCACGTGTAAACTCCAGCACGTGGGTATCATGGAATTCAGCAGAGCTAAATATGTCCCTGCCTTTAGGAAGCACTTAAATACCTTACTGGATTGCAGCCCAGTTACTAGGATTTCTCATACTCAAAAACCTCACTGTAAATTACCACTTGGTGGAAAAAAAATGGGCAAGAAACCCCTGTCTTTCCCTGCTTGGACTGTTCCTTCTCAACAGTAGATCTCTGCTTCGCCAACCAGGGCCACGTGGTGCTGGTGACCAGAAGGGGATGGCCAAGCTCACACTGCTGAAACCAGGATTTCTCCTAAGAGCCAGGAATGACTCCTGTGCGACTCAGCCCCGAATGGCATCAATCCCTAAAGAACAGCTCCCCTGGAGTGGAGATGGCAGGGGTCAGGCTGCAGCCAGGGAATGCTGCAGCTCCCGGGGTGCCCGGGGTCACTGTCCCCCAGTGGTCTGTGTGACATGAGTGTCATGGGTGTTGTAGGTTATGCTTAGATTAAAAGGCCTAATTGAGCGCCCTGCTAGGAGCAGACCTAGCTCCTGATACTCTGGAAGAGAAACAAATATATGCAGTGGACAGTGGAATACGCTCAAACCTGATCTTCCTCTGTGGCAAACCGCTGCCCCGAAACCTCTTTATTCCCTCCCACAAAGTCTGAGAGCTATTTTCTGGCACCAGCTCCCCCAAATTTCCAGTTAATAAGCAGGCTTTGTGCCGTTGACCTTCCACATGCTGGCACAGCCAGGTTTTCCAGCAGAACTGGGGCCAGCAGCCAGCTCTCATCAGGCTGTCAAGCTGAGCAGCTGCGGGGGAAGGAGCAGCGCGGGCGCGGTGACTGGCACTGCGGGCACGGAGCGGTGCCGCTGCTACACGGCACTGAAATTACTTTTGGATGCTCTGTCAAGCACAAGATATAAATTGCACAATGTTTTTAAATGTTTTGGAGAGATTGCCTTTTGAGTGGCACCCTCCATTTCTGTATGTCCAGTAAGGTGTAGAGAAGTCATTTGCATTTCTCATTTTTACGGCATCTTGTAGCCAGGCTGGACCGGGAGAGTGAATCCAGCTGTGTGGATGGTGCCAGGGATGGCTCAGCCTCCATCTGCTCCAAGATACAAATCTGATTTCTCTTCATCTTTATTTTCATGTCAAAAATTTTCTCCTTTTTTTTTTTTTTCAATATGCTCTTTTCTTCCTCTTTTACCCCTGGTGTAAATCGGATCCTATCAAATGAAATGAAATGGAAGGAATGGGCTGCCTGGAGCTATTGGGAGCATGGAACTAAATACACCTCATAAGACATTCCCTATTTATTTTTAGCAGTGCACCGTTCATATCTTCCCCATTATTGTTCAATACTCAAATGATGCTGCTGCTAAACATTATGACTTTCTTCCCTTTGCTTAATTACGTGCCAATCAGCGTAGAGCAAAGCACACGATCAGCTGGTTGCCGGATAAATATTGAGTGCAATGAAATTGCAGACATTACCGAGGAAATGGGCATTTCCAAACCCCGGGTTATTTAACTCTGGGGGGCAGTGCGTGCCAGCTGCCATTCTGCCCACAAAGGCAGGCAGCTCTCGGCCTCCCATGTCCAATTAGCACATTCTGAGCTTCAACAGCCCCCCATGGGGCTTAGAAGGTGACCACTTCCAGACAAAATAATGAGAAAACCCACTTTTTGGTAGCCAGTTGTCTTGTTTTCAGCTTGTCCACCTATTTTTACACAGTGCAGGCAGGTGAATGTACCCTGAAAAACCTGAATTGCCCTCAGCATCTCGCTGAAAATAAATTACAGGTTCCAAGAGGCATCCAGTTTGCAGAGCTGCCCTCCACCCCCTCTGTGTGGCTGAGCTGCCGAGGGATCCACAGAGGATCAACAAATCTTAGCCTATTTCTCACATGTGGATTTTTTCCCTTCTGCTGTCTTTACTCTGCTCTTTGTTGTTGTTTTTACATAGCTGAAAATATACTGCCTGCTTCTAATGAATAGCATGGAAAACATACGCTTGCAAGGCTCTTGGGTCTTGCCGAGTAGTCTGTTACTCCCCATATACTGCTGGGATATATTTGCCAGCATTTCAATTAGATCATCAATAACCTAGTGCAGCTGCTGAGAGAAGAACTCAGATGTTCATAAATGTTATAGTCCATTAAGTTCAGATACTTCAAAGGCAGTTTGGAAAGAAAGTCATTTGTTAGGCTGAGTGTCAGTATAGCGGAATGCAAATCACACTGGATGCCAAAGCAAGGGATTAAAAAATGGAGTTTAAAGGTCAAATTAACTTAATTTGACCACTTCTGACATATAATGCAACTCCCTGGCTTTTAAAATATTGCAGCCATTTGCCAGGGGAAGGATTTCCCCAGAAGGCTGCAAGCTCTGGAATGCAGGATGCTCAGAGCAGCAGTGCAGGGACCTGCTGGGAGTTGGGGTGGGGCTGTGAGGGCATAGGGGGGGGTGTCTGTGTACTGTCCTCAGTCAAAATCCTTCTGTTATCTCCTGCCCTCTAGAAGTGGAAAAGCAAGTCAATGTTTCAAGCACAGCAAATATTGAAATAGTCAATTAAAATCATGAAAGATTTTCCCCGTTTCAAAATAATTTCCTTTTGAGGCAGGCAGAGAGCCAAAACTCCTTTCCCAGGGTGTTTTCTGCAGCTTTCCCTCTTCCCTTGGGGGGCTGGTATTTGTTTGAGGGAGAAGCAGCACAATTTGTGGTGCTTTGGAAGGAGGCAGGAATGCAAACATCAGGGTGAAATAACAGCTGACAGAAAATGTGGCCAGCTCACCTTAGAGGAGGGATGGCATGACAGAGAGAGAGAGAAAAACACTACATCAATGTGGAACTGCCAAACTACAGATGAGACTCAACAGTAGAAGAAATCTGGGCATGGCATCTGCTGTCAGCAAGTGGAGCTGCATCCAAGGAGCTGAGCAGATTGGTACCGACCGGGGGTAGCAGCACGACAGATCCTGCCCCAGAAATAGAGACAGGACTTTCACCCTCTGCCCAACATGTGCGTGCCTTGGAAAGGCTTCTCTGCAAAGGTGGGAGCCTTAGGAGGCATAACAAATGCTTTCCCCACCTGGCAAGGGCCGGAGCATGCGGAAAAGCAGAGCTGTCCTTCCCTGCTTACCCTCCATGGCTGGGAACAGCCAGCCCAGCCACTGCTCTTCATCCTGTTCTTGCTCAGGGTTGGGGCTGGATAAAGCATTTCTGACACTCCTGTGATGGAAAATTAGGTTTTCCTTTAAGAGAGACCTTTTTGGCAAGTGCTGGCTGCTCTAAAGCAAGTCCCAGCGTTCTGGATATTTATGGCTGGTGGACTGTCTTTGCCAGGATTTGACCCCAAATGTGATCATTTAAAAAATTCCTTTACAAAACAGAGCAACATTTCTCAGAATCCTGTTCCAGCTCTGCTGAAGCTGGATGGACCTCAGCATCCAAGCTGTAAAGACAGGTCTGAGTGCAGCTGGTAGATGAGTTCCCTGGACCCAGGATGTTTTTGGTAACAATCTAAGGATTCTTCTCAAATCAGCTGCTTCCAGCCAGCACAAAAGGAAGGGCCAAGTTATGCTAGCACTGGGCCAGCCTCACACTATCTCCCCTTCCTCCTCACCGCTGCTTTGCCACCGTATGAGCCCCTGGACACCCCCAAGGACACCTCTAGACCAGCTGGGGGAGAAGCAGCCTCTGTTTGCAGGGCTCTCCTGCAACAGCAGTGAAGTTGGATGTGCTTTGCCCTGCTCTGTCTCACGTTGATCTTCCACCAGTGAAGCTCTGGGAGAATTCAGATCAGGTTATCAAATTCATCAGTCGGGGGACAGGAGTGAAAGTTGATAAGCTTGTGCAATGCCTGATTAAGGTGGAGAGAAGATCCTCCAGTTTAACTCCCACCTGACCTTTTGAGAGGGAGGCTGCGTGTTGAAAAATGCCATTTGGAGATCTTAAAGGTTTTATGCCCCTGAACATCTCACAGCTGTTTAAGGAGAATGATATTCAGCTTGCTCATGTCCTGCCAACTCTTGCTTTCCCTCCCAGCAGTGGCAGCTTCAGTGGGAGGCTAAGAAGGATTTATGAAAGGTCAATATTTGAATGTGCAAAACTTACTGCGTCTATCAGAGGATGGGGAGTGATTCTGCATCAGCTCCCTGAAAAGTCAGCCTAAATTCCACTCCAGCAGCTGAAAAAAATCCACACAGCTCCATTGATGTTGGCTCTGGTCAGCTGCACACACACAGCTCAGCTCCAAAAACACCCATCCTCATCTGGGACACCGAGACCTCGCTGAGCTGCTTAAAGGAGCAGGTGAAAACAGAGTCCTGCTCAGTGTGCCCCTGTTCCTTTTGTCAGGGTCTGTAGCTTCACAGGGCAAGTCACTACTGGGGGCTGGCATGAGCTGCTGCAGCCTGCTGAAGAACCAGGACATTCCCAGTGGGAAGGGAGAAGCACTCCCAGTCTGGCCAGCTGGGAATTCCTTTCCTAGTGCTGCCCATTCGCACTGGTCAGGTCACACCCCAGAGCTCATGTCTACCAGACTGCAGACATGTGAAGTAAAGCTAGAAAGCAAACCTAGCTATGAACTGAAATGCCAGGGAATGTTATCGCTTGTTTGCAGGATCACAGCATCTGCAGCTTTCATGGATTTTGTGGGAAAAGAAAGAAATTTCACTGCAGCAGAGAGATGAACCTGGAGCAGAGGAGCTGGTGCAGGCACTGACATCTGCTGCAAAGCTGGTATGAATATTTCATCTCCTACAACATGAAAAGTTTGCATGTGTCTCGCAGAGCTGGTGGCGTGGTGATGTGTAACTGAGGGGTAGCAGTGTTTCAGCAGGAACATATGACATGAGTTTGTTCCAGGATTTCAGGGCTCTCAGCTGCCTCATTCGGCAGCTTGACAGGCAGCCAGTTGAATTCTGACGTGTAGACAAAGTGAGAAAAGGCTCCTGTTTCTTGGAATCAGACAGATGCCAAGATGCTTCCCATTTTGGTTGCCCTTCTGGTCCTGTCAGGCCCGTGTGCCAGGACAGGCAGGGTCATGAACCAGCCAGGGCTGGGCAGGGCTGCTGACCCGTCACAGCTCACTTTGCTCAGTCCTGCCCTAGAGCCCCAGAGCTTTCGGAGTTGCCAAAACACAGAGCACATGTTTTTAGCATCTGGTTTCCAGCAGGGACCGAGTCTGTGCAGCAGGCATGTGCAGAGGGAGCACAGCAAGGCCCACGGGAGAGCGGGGAGCCCATCTGCGAATGCCGGGGCTTCCCTGCTACCTCCCAGCACCTGGCAGATTCCTCACTGCCTATGTTCCTTTCAAGAGCTCAAGTGTCATTAAGTTTCCCATTTTGCTGCAATTTACAATTAGTTTACCTCATTAAGCATTGTAAAAGCTGCCGGGAAGCACCTCGGGGTTGCCCATCACCCGTCCTGATGCCCGGACACTGTGTGGGTGCCACAGGGGTGCCCGGGGACCCCGGTACCTTCCAGCAATCCCAGCTCCCTTCCGATTCAACTCCTCTTTCCCCAGCGCCGGCAATTTATAGCGAGCGGCTCAGTGTGAATTCTGCAGCCCCTAAGGACAGCGTTTAAGCCCAGAGACGGCTGGTGCAGCTTGAGCAGCTGCGGTTCTCCTCGGCTGATGTGAGCCCCCGCCCTGGGAGCCACGGCGCTTCTATTCAGTCACATTTGCAGAAAGAAGTTTTATTTTACATAACCGAACCCGAGTAATCTGAATGGCTGAAGCAAAGCACAACTTGCAGTGCTGACAGCTACAGGGGTGGCTGCACCAGAGAGAACAGCCCTGAGTCCCCCGGGACTGCGTCAGCACACGGGGCTGCTCGCTTCCAGCGGACACCAACGATTGCTCTAGTTGTTTATGGTCCCGTTCCAGAGCAGATTTACCCCGCTATGTAATAAATCCACGTGCTAACAGAGGGTATTTGGGCTTTTAATTGTTTTGATAAGCGCGGGGCATTTTGCCAAAGAGTCAATTGAACAAAACTGTGGCAATTATCTAAGAAGTTCTCTCTGCAGAATTGTGTTCCTTAAGCTCTGCTCGGATTTACAAATGAGGCTGGTTAAGTGAGGATGTACAGAGTAATCCCTGAGTACACACACGCACCTGCACGCCTGGCTGGCTCAGCCTCAGCCCTGCTGTGCACAAACACTGTGCTCTGCTCAGCACTGGGGCTCTGGAGAAGCCTTTCCCACTCCCCTCTGCAAGTGACACTGGAGGAACTGGTGTCACAGCCAACTGGTGGCAGGTTGGGAGCTCCAGGGAGCGGGGCACAGCCCTGAGACATCACATCATGGCATCTGCTCCCTGGGCACACTGCTAATCCAAGGCCCAACTTCGCCACCGTGGCAGGACCCCGAGGGCTGGAGTCAAAGGGAGAACCCGGGGTTTTGGCTGGAGATCTGCAGCTCTGCTCTGTAGTGTTTGGGTTTAGATGCATTCCCTTTGACCATTAAAGTTTATGATTTATATGTCAATAAAGCACAAACGAGCAAACAGCCCTGGAAGATAAAATGAGATCTGAAAAGGAAGGGAGGCTGCTTGTACCTAACACGAGGGGACAGTTAGTCAATGAACAGGGAGACAGAAGCAAGCTGCCCTAGGGAAGAGGTGATCAGCCTGCTTTGGTTTTGAACCCACTTTTCTTGGCTGCAGTGATGTGCACTGGGCTGGCACTGCCAGGCTGAGCTCCAGTGTCTGAACAAACGGTGACACCTCTGGGTCAGTGTCACCCCTGCTGATCCAGGGTCTGCTCTGATGTCCTAGCCATGTGTTTTTGGTGATCCTTACACACACAAAGTGATTTACCTCTCAAGTAAGGATTACACATTGCAGAGAATTTCCCATTGCATGTGTATCTCAGATTGTCTCCAGTGTGGATTTTCAACCTCATCTTTTCACCAGGTATGTTTACAGTTCTCACCCTCCTGAGACCCCACCTCAGGTCACAGGAAAGGGCTGAGTTCATGTCTTTGGAATCTGCCTGTCCTGTCTCTCTGCTTGGGAAGCTTTTCTCACAGTTCAAACACATCTATAGGAAAACTGAAATCAAGGAACTGATTCTTCTAGTTATTATCTCTGCCTTTGGAAAGAATGATGCTTTGCTTCTTCCAAGAGTAGCTGTAATTATTAGAAATCTGTCTCTGTTAATTTTAATGGTCTTCTGACGTGGGCATTGGTGTGACCAGGTTATTGATGAAGGGTCTGATAGCAAATCGATGTGAGGCTGCTGAGTGCAGAGATTAATGAACAGGAATCACAGGCAGGGCCCCTGCACCCGCCCCATTTCAGCAGACTCTGTCAGAACAGGTCCCTAACCTGAGCCCCAGGGAGTCTGCTGGGCTGCCCATGAGCCTGAACCTTTGCAGATGCCAGGGAGGAAAAGTCTGTGTGTGCAAGGACTTGCTCTGAACTGGGTTCAAACCAGCTCTTTGGCCCTGAGCTGGAGTTGGGTCATGTCTTCTCCAGCACACGTCTGCCCCAGGAATCTGTGTCAGTGTGGAGCACAGGAGGATGAGGAGCTAGGGGAGGTGAGAAGGCTGCCCTAGCTCATCTGTTGTTGTGATGTGAGTTCGGGATGTGACCAGAGCCCTGTATTTACTAATTCACTTGACTGGCAGGCGTGTGTTAGCAGGCAAATCGCTGCTGCAGTACCCCTCCTGCTCTGTCATCAGCATCTGGAGATGGAAGCAGTCGTGGCTGTCACTTCACCTGCGATAACCTCCAGCAGGAAGCGTGTCCCTCGTTGTTGGGCAGATAAAGCCATTGTGGATGTGCAATACACTGGGCCAGTCAAACCAGATAGAGGATTGTCTCTTGCTTGGCTAATTAATTTTATCACCCTTGTCATCTTTTACTCAAACCTAGGCAATCCTAAGCCTCGTAGAATTGATTTCAGGGCAAGGGAGGGATATCTGCTTCTTACAAGAGGACTCCAGTTACAAATCTGAAGCCCTTGCTCTCTGCTGACTGGCATCAGCATGTTCTAAAGTAGGACACGGCACTCGGACCGTTTCTATTTTGGTAGCATACAATGTATTTATACAGTGTTTCTTCCCTCTCCCTCCCCTCTTGTTTCTTTGATCAGAGACAAACAACAGCTGTGTTATTGGCACGGAGCTAAGCAAGGGAAGCTAGAGGTTAGCAGTGGCATAAAGATCAGCAGCTCTGGTGCAAATCAGATCCTTCACCGAGCTGAGATTAGAAATTGTCACTTGTCTGCAAATAAACGATGGTTTCTTGCCCTCCCCATATGCGCAAGGAACTTCAATTTTCCATTCAAATGGTTTTCAACACTTCGGAGTGGAAAAGGCAAGGATCAAGTCTGTTCACCCTGGGGAAGGTCTGGCCCCAGTTCTGCTCTCCCTTGGCACGGTGATCCCCGCGATGCCATCGCAGAGACAAGGGCGGGTTTAAGCAGCGAGTCCGGCCCCCTGGCTGTGCTGGGACAAAAAGACTCCAGGTTGGTGCTGAGCCAAGCCTAGGGATGGAAAATGATGGGATCAGACTGCCCTGGGCACAGCTCTGGGACACGGGGCTGTTGGGATCAGACTGCCCTGGGCACAGCTCCGGGACACGGGGCTGTTGGGATCAGACTGCCCTGGGCACAGCTCTGGGACACGGGGCTGTTGGGATCAGACTGCCCTGCTTCAGAGTCACAGCGCTGGTCCCTGTGGCACAAACCCCCCTGTGCAGACTGGGCAGACTGGGCAGGATGGTTAATCTCTGTGCCCAGGGGGTTTAGATGGGGAGAGCTCGGCACACAGTGATCACATGCTTGGCTTCTCGGAAAGCTGAAGGATGTTCAATAGTTGATTAATCTAGTGAAGAAATTAATGTATTAAAAGCAGTGACTGATGTCAAATACATTCTCTCTTGCCCATCGATTTCCTTATTTTTAACCTGCATGTGCCAAAGTTATGAAGCCCAGTTCCAGTGTGCAGCTAGTACATTCATCCATTTAATTTCATATGGATATAATTTACTAAGCAATGTATTTGATTGAGTAAATGTGGTGCCATTGATTTTGTGGCTGAATTATCTGATTTGATTGGCACTGTGTCCCATTTAATAGAGAAAGCAACCAATCCAATAAGTAATGTTAGTAATTGGGTAGTTGTTTTCTAAAGAAAGATTACTTGGGTCTAAAGAACTAATGTTTCTCAGTTGCAGTGTAAACTGGATAAATTTCTACAACAGACGAACATGATCACATTTATCTGATGTAATATCAAAATGCTGGGCTCTCTAATGTGGCATCAAGGGTTCTCAGGCAGCATTCACAGAGCAGTTTATATGCAGTTTACACACTAATATAAAGCTCAGGCATCGGGTCCATCAATTAACCCTCAAAAGGCATGAAGAGATGCCACAGCCACCGATGAATTCAGGCTGGTGCAGCCAAGGCAGCTCTGCCAGCCCCACGAGCTGCTGCCCAGCTCCAGAGCCCTGCCCTGGCTCCTGCCCTGACGCCTGCCCTGGCTCCTGCCCTGCTCCAGGCAGGCCAAGGTGCTGGATGGCAGTACAGCCTGACCTGGCACAGCTGGTGCTGCTCCATGGGCTGTCCCCAGTGTGTCCCCAGTGTGCTGGCTGAGGACTGGGCAGCTCTGGAGTCAGACTGGTGTTGATGGGGCTTGTGGGCATCTGGCTCCAGCATGAGAGGAGTTTTCTTATTTCCATGTGCTCTACAAAGATGACTGTTCATGTCCTGGAGCACAGAGCAGTCAGACTAACCGTGGGCTTGGAGCAGCATCTCAGTGCAGATCAGCAGTGTTCAGAGCAGGGAGCAGGAGCAGCCTTCACACCCATGTGACTCGACACAAT
The DNA here is from genome assembly GCA_013401355.1 of Ceyx cyanopectus. Lineage (NCBI taxonomy): Eukaryota > Metazoa > Chordata > Aves > Coraciiformes > Alcedinidae > Ceyx > Ceyx cyanopectus. The sequence goes on from VYZU01011529.1 coordinate 12,675, forward strand.
TAAGGACCTGTTCCTTTCTGATAATACCTTTCCAAGCCTGAATCTGAGGCAAATAATTTTATTGAAGGTGATGTTCAATACTGCTAAGAGGACATTTAATTAAATGCTACACTCAAAAATTTGATACCAATGATCGTCTGTCAAGTTCATGTAAAACTGATAGTAATAAAAGCAAACAACTCATATACTGATTTTTTTCCTTGCCTACACTGTATTATTTTGTAACAAGAGAAACCAGCATATGTCGTTTGAATTCCATGCTTATATATTACAAAATACAATCTAGTCATAATGCTGATGTGACAGCCAAAAAGAGCTCAGATATTAGCAGAAGAAAGTGATTTTTTTATTATACTATTTTATCACTGGATGGAAATTTCAGGACTTAAATTTACCATCACATCCACATCTGAACCTGAATATCTGGGAGGTCATTTACTCCACGGCACAATAAAAGGGAGACAGACAAGGGAATGCATAATGGAAATCAAAGCAGAACTTCCATTTGCAACTCTGCCATACATAACACTATCAGCTGCTCCATCTAAATTACGAGGAGATGCGACTCTGATGATGAATACAGAACATAACGAGCAGGTAAGGACAGACCCCGAGGGAGGGGAATGTGCCACTTGTAGAGGTGTTTATCAAAAGAAAGATATGCTTCTGTGTCTTAAAATGTTATTCTTCTCAGAATTTATTGCAGGCACTGATAAGCAAGACCTGTTTATTTACTTCGTGGCAATTACAGGGTTGCTCACAACTGTCTATTCAGACAGATTTTTCCCCACAGAAAAGGCTTTTTGCTGAACATTGCAGGGTTTTGTTTCTAAAAAATCAGAACTTCTAAAACATTTTTAAATATAGAAAGACTCTTTTTTTTTTTTTTTCTGTTCTGGAGTCCTAAGCTGTATCTTTCAAACTACTAACAAGGAAACAAAGGGGAAAAGAGGGAAAGGAAAGGGAAAGGAAAGGGAAAGGAAAGGGAAAGGAAAGGGAAAGGTGTTTCAGGGCAGAACAACAAAGACTGTTTTGTTTTCCTCGAAGCACTGCAGGGCATGAACCCCGGGGGTTCTTGTCCAGGGGGCCAGGGTGGAAGCCCCTTGCCCCAGGGGTGCTGGGCAGGCACCAGCCCCAGCTCTGCCTGCTGCCACCAGCACCCGGCCAGCGACTGGTCTGAGAGCTGTTGCCAGCCCTGATGTCCTGGCATCTTCACCTCGAGTTACAAGCAAATACAGTTCTCTCCATGTAAAGTGAGAGGAAAGAGAGACAGAGAATAGCTCTGTGTTAGGTCTGCTCAGCTCTCAGAGGAGATGTTCAGTGCACAGACAACCCTGCCCCTCCTGAGCCAGCTTTGCGTGAGAAGGGGGATGGAAAATGGCAGAGGTACCAGCTGTACCTGCCCTTAATCAGATGCTGAAGTTCTAATGTGTAGTGGCAGGGACTGTGTCGTGGTGCCCTGTGAAACACAAACCACACGACTGGTGGTAATGATGAGTCGAGGGATTCTGCTAACACCAGACCTTCACTCATTTTCCCCTCAGTAATTAGAGCACAGCAAATAAATCCCTATGTGGTTAGTTTAAATAAACTGCCCCTGGAAGGACTGCTTTGTGGTGACTTTCCCTGAAGATCACCAGTCTACTGCTGCTATGTATCAGAGAAATGATTTTTGTTCCTTCAGATTAAATGTGTTTGATACAGATGGCAGGTCCCCATTCCTGCCTGCTCTTGGACAGGAGCGGGAGTGCTGTTGGAGTGACGGGTAAGACATAAGCTGCTTCAAGTCCTGGTGCCCAAATCCAAACGTGCTGCTGAGAATAATAATCGCAATGTGCAAGTGAAATTCAGATTGGAGGCATCTGTTTGGAGACAAGAAGAGGCTGTCAAGTGACTGGCAGAGATAGATGTCTCCCTGAGAAAGCCCCAGCGATGAAGTCTCAGTCTTATTTCTGGCCAGGAGGACCAGCTGTCTTCAGGGCCAGTCACACACACCAGCCCTCCAGGTCCAGAGGATATGGAACCCACAGAGCCTGTCCTC
>VYZU01011554.1:1655-14252 GCA_013401355.1 Ceyx cyanopectus
ATGCTTAGAGATGGCAGCAAGGACAAGTTGTTCCATTACCTTTCCAGGGATGGAGGTGAGACTGACAGGCCTGTAGTTACCCGGGTCCTCCTTTTTGCCCTTTTTAAAGATTGGGACAACATTGGCCTTTCTCCAGTCCTCAGGCACCTCGCCTGTTCTCCACGACCTTTCAAAAATGATGGAGAGTGGTCTAGCAATAACCTCTGCCATCTCCTTCAGCACCTGTGGGTGTATGCCATCAGGGCCCATAGATTTGTAGATGACCAGTCTGCTCAATTGGTCTCTAACCCAAGCCTCTTCAAGAACTTCCTCCCTCCAGACTTCATCTGTGATCTCTGGCTCTGTAGTGCCACAAACTACAACTGTCCACACAGACCTCACTGTGGGCTCTGTGTGTCCTAGATAACCCAAACTAGTTTCATAGAGTACCTTCAAATTACGGGATGAGACCTTGTTTTGTTATATTGAAGATGGTCAGTGTAAAAATCAAGAGTCTGGTCATGGAGTCTTGTATTCCTGAGAGACTGTGCTTGAAGAGCTCAAACGTGACTTTCAAGCACTTCTCGCTGCCAACAAACTTCCGCTTGTATCAACTTCATGCAGATGTTGCTCTTAGCCAAGCACTGGCCCATGTTGTCACCAGTCGTGCGGTGAAGCAGGAAACCTTTTTCAGGCAGCTGGTGCTTGAATCCATATTATCTGAGCAGTTTGCCTTTAGGCTTCTTTTGGTGATGGAACAATTCTGGAGAGAGAACGGGTCTTTGTGTGAATATTGCAGGGGAAGCGCAGGTTCCTGTTGCAGTTTGGGTGTATCCCACCAGGAAGGCCTTCAAGCATTTCTCACATCCACTGGATCCATGCCACCTTTCAGGCAAGAGAGCAGCACTGCGCACTCTTTCATTATATGTTGCTTCTCGCACAAGGCGAGGAAATCCTTCCCGTAAAATACGGGGAACACCTTCCCACAAGAAGTGGGGCAAACCTTTAACTTCTCGCGAGAGCGAGGAAATCCTTCCCGTACAAGACGGGGTACCTCTTCCCAAAAAGTGGGGTAAACCTTTATCCTCTCACAGGAGTGAGGAAACCCTTCCCGCACGAAGGCGGGGAAACGCCCTCCCGCAAGAAGCGGGGTATCCTTCTCGCTAGAAGTGAGGTAACCTCTCTTGTAAATGACACAATTAGCTCGTTAACACCTATATGCTGGGTGGCAAAATGGCCGTTTATTAGTGCGTGGCATGGCTTTTTATAGCCTGGGTTTACAACGTCACAAGTGTCTGCTAACTCTCAGACTGGCTGCTACTGGCTATCCGGAGGGGGGTTCTTATCTCTATCTTCCCGTACAGCGCGATATCTTCCGACCACCAGGTCCTAGCTGCCTACAATTATAAGCCAGTGGTATGGATATGACATACTGCTTTCATTATCTTTATTTTTAGCTTCTGTCTCCTTCTAGCACATCTGTTCCTATACATTCTGTGTATCATTATCCAGAAGCAAGTGGCCAGAGATGGAGGAGAGAGATCTTTTCTAATCACATGAAGAAGCCTGTGAGAGACCAAGCCTCTAGAGTTTGTGAAGTAATTGTTCCCAGGTTTATAGCTGAGCCTTTGTTATTATGGGAAGCAGGATCTCTTTGAAATCTTGCCATCCTTCACTTGTTCCTGTGTTCCTGCTATGTCCCAAGAAGTGTTCACTGAAAGTCACACCTGGGATAGCTGTCCACAAACAGGTTCTCTCTGCTCCTGAGCCATTCAGGTTTTTTGTACAAAAATCAATACCAGGATGTCCCCTTTGTTATATTTATTCAAGACAGTAGAGCTCTTCTCACTGACTCCTCCAGGGGCTGGACCTCCCCACCAGCTAGTGGTACTCCCCAGAGTCACCTTCCACTGTAGTAGTGCAGAGTGCAGTTAGTAAATAGATTCTTATTACAGCCAGAATTACTTGTTCAGACCATTTTTATCTTTCTCTATTCTTTACATTCTTCAATCCACTGCACCCTACACACTCAGACAGCCCCTTTTATTCACATTCAGATACACAACCTCCATTCTCCTTTCCACTGCTTAGAGCTCAGTCTGTAGAAGGACATTTCAGAGGTTACACTGAAAGAACACCAGCTCCTGGGATTTATATTCACTCCATGTCTGGAAGATGAGGCTGTAGAAGACTTCTCCACAGGTCCTGTGAGGAGCCAGTTGAGAAGGTAAACCCTCAGCACCTCACTTTAATCCTCCTTTCTAGTTCCCAGTGGCTCCGATTAGGCTGATAAAGAAATGAAAGCAGAGACAGGGCAAAATGCAACTGAAGAGGATGGAGAGAACAGTTTATTTGTAAAGTTTTCTGGAATGCCCTCATTTGATAAGCAGAAGTGACTTGTTACAGAGAAATAGACAGAAACCCCAGCAGTTACCTACTGACATTTAATTAATTTTAATTACAGAATGTCAGCAAAACTGTTACAATCCAAATACTTTCCTCAAGACCAAACTGAATGAGCTCCAGGTGGTATCATGAGGTCAAGGAAAGGTGTATGGCCTACTGGGAAGTGGACTTTAAAAAGTCACAAGAAAATATCCAGAAGCAGTGGTATGAAATTTATTATGATCATTGAACCTGATCTCTGATCCAGGTCCTCTTATGCTTTCAATAATCCTTATGCAAGTCTTAAGAGACAGTGTGGTCCCCATATGCTATATAAGTTGCAGTTTTTTGATGATACTTATAGGTTGCAATGGCCCACAGAAAATGAATGTCATTTGAGCACGTAGCAGCTTTATAGTGCATCAGGGAGTCCAGGATATATTTCCAGGATTTAATCTAAAGCAGGAGTTTTCATTTTTGCTCTCAGTTGTAGACACTTCTCTGAAAAAATGGCACATAACCAGGGACTGTAGACTCAGGAGTTAATTCAGACCCAGGGGAGGTAGGTGAAACACTGTAAATTAAGACTATCACAACAGAATGGATGCATTAAACTGCCTGTCTCATCCCATTCTCTCTCTTTGTGCTGGTATTTTGTTGGAAAGGATTATTGTTGGATCTCACTGTGTAAATTTTCAGTAGTCTAAATATCCCTTGACTCACACTGTAAATGCTACTAAGGGAGTCAGTGTAGCGTCAATATAAAACATGTCCCATGCCACATCCCCAGAGGAATCACTGCAGGATCTGGTTGACCTTTACACAGAAGATGGATACATCTTGCCTACCTTTGGGCTCCTCAAAGTTAGACTTCCAGGCAACCTTGCTTTTCTGGACTCCTATATTCAGATAAGCAGTTCTGAAAGATGGCCCTGCTCTTCCACAGAGGGGTCCTGAGGCCAGTCTCTTTCCAGTAACTGTAGAAGGAGACTACAGGTCTCTTTGGCAACTGGGCTAGGTGAGTTTGTTGCCACAAGGACTATATATCATTAACTGCTTCCAATTCCCTCTCCCTTGTCCCTTCTTCACCACTAGGATTCATTATTTGTCTTGAGTACCTCCTAATGTCTGTGCAGTGGATTAGGCCTATGGTATTATAACTGAAACCCTCACAGTTTTATGTGGAACATATGTCAGAATGGATTTCTGCTGTGTTATTGCCACTTCCAAAATGAAGTAAATTCAGTGTGTGAAAAGTCAGGAAGAAAGCCCTCCATGACACGGCAGGGATCTTGCATGGTTCTTTTGGCACAGGCAGCAGCAAGATGAAGCTGAGAAAGTCTCTGCTTCGTGACTGAAAGGACCTTGAGACCATGCTCCTCAGCTTGCCCTGATCACTCAAGGCTGATGAGTTCCACGGGACTGTACTGAGCCAGACTGAGTAGCTCTCATCATGTAATAGAAAATAGCCCACAAACACATGACGTTTATATTGTGTCTGATTTTTACATCTTGAGATCATGTTACAGACCCAAGGAGGTCCTCCTTCTTCAAGCAGAGCTGGGTTACCACTTCACCAAAGGACACATCTTGCTATCCCTGCTCTGGGTTTTGCTGATAAAACAGTGGCATCTCCATGCTGTTGCTTGGCCAGTACCAGGAAATCAGAAGGATCCTTCTATTTACCACAGCTTGGAAACATTAAAATGAACATCTGTGCACCACTCAGCTGTTCTGCTGACCTTCTTGGCACTATGTGTGTCTCACAGCCCAGGGGTAACATGGGCCAGCTCCTGACAGCTCTACCATACTTCTTTTTGAACACCAACAGAAGTGGTTTGTCTTTCACCCACCTCCAGCAAGCTGCATCCACCACAGAACCCTTTCCCCAGACCATGTAAGCTCTTGGACTTCAGAGGAAGAGATCACAGGTGTTGCAATGCTGTTGTCAGTCCTGAATGGCACATGTCACTTTTTATCTCAGATGCAGCTTTTCTTCATGTGCACCCTGTGTGCGCCTGCTTGTTTGCTCTGAAAAGCCTTGTTTCATCTGGCATCCCTACTTTTCATGCTTTTACCTGGTGAGCCACTAATATCCACCCCTTCTCATCCTTCATCAGAGTCTTGCTCTGCTCTCCTCAAGCATGAGGAGACACAGATAACCTCATGGAGGTGCTGGTGAGGGGCAGTGAGGCTGGGTCTTGGGCTGGCTGTTATTCATGGGAGTCGATGAGCAGGGTGAGTGATGTCTGAACAGTCCACAGATCTGTACATCCAGGTGTGTGAGATAGCAGAGTGACTTTAATCTGTCTGGTGAGCACTTGCAGATCAACTGTACTTCTGGAGCAGGGACTCCCACACCTGAAACACCCACTTGCAAAATGAAAGCTGTGTGGAGAGAGCCAAGTCTACAGATCATGACAATCATCAGTCTTCTGTCATCAACAAGGCAAGCTGACTCATGAAGAGCAGGAGCAAAGCATGAAGATGAATAAATGAGCTGCCAAGCAGCTGTTGAAGCAATGCCTTGGGCCTCATCCTGGCTAGGACAAGCCCGTGGAGCCTCACCTGGCTTGGCCATCAGGTGAGCAGATATTGAATTATGCCTCGTGATGATCAAGGTGACAGTACTCTGTCCCATACTTCATTAGGGTCTGTAATGCAAGGTTGCTTGATCACACATTGCTTGCTCATCTGTCTGGTCAACAACAAATGATCAACCCTAATGTGAAGCCTGCACTTTTCCCCACTGTTCTGTGGTTCATGGCTGGTAATTTCCCTAGCATGTAAAAGCTTTGGAAAATTAATGTAGAGCAGAGGTTAACACCTTGTCACAGAGAAAAAAAGTTTAATAAACTGTGGAGCCAAACCGTTGTCTCCTTTGCATTAATGCAGGCAAGCAGCTGGAAATAGATATATAGAAGAGACTTGCAGCAGGATGCCGGAGTCAGAGCACCCACAAATTCCCTAGCAGCTTCTTTGTTCAGCTGCTGACGCAATTGACGTATTGAAGCAACAGAAAAAGAACAGTGCCCTAGGCCAAAAAAGATGAAAGTGCATATACAATCTTGAAGAGATCTAGGAAAACAGTTTCACCCCCTTACTTCAACCTCCTGCTTCTGCAGAGATTTTGAAAGATAAGCCTCGCCTGTTTCAAGGTGTCACTGGAGTATCAATCCCCCCTAGAGCTTTCCACAGTCCTGTCAGTCTTTTGTACACCAGTCTCCTTCAGACAGATCCTTTGGTTTGAGGGTAATGTCATGTTTTGTGTCACCTGCTTCAAGCAACAGCTGTTGGAGCAGGGATTGTGTGTTACAACCTTTTGGCTTTCACCAGGGGGTGCAAAGTTAAAGTAGAACACCCAAATCACCATAGAAATAGAGATTTACTGAAAGAGAATGAAGATACTTTTTACCACTGAAACTTCCCCATTTTTCATGGAGCAACCTGATCACTTTGCATTCTGTGTGCTTTCCCAAAAATCAGACTGCTCCACTCAGGCCAGCTAAAAACATTTTCTTTTTCAGGTATTGTTAGTTGGTAGAACCCAAGTGGAGCAATCATGGGCTATCAGCTCAGAAGCTGACTTGCATGTGGGGGCTCTGACAGAGCAGCAGGCATGTTTCAGAGCAGTGTTCGCAGAAGGGGAGCTTGACGTAGGCTTGTCTCACTGCCACGGGGCTGGCTTCCTAGGGTAGGAGGGCAGGGACACAGCATTCAGCCCCCACACCTGTGGGCTGCAGAGACTCCATTCTTATTCCCACTGTAGGATCCTCCCACTGCCTTTAATGATTCACGTCACTCACTTGTATCACTTAACCCATTCTTAAAGCATGTGTTTAAATAATTTTCAATCTGTTATTTAATCATAGTTGCTAGGCCTCCATTCCATTAATGCTCCAGCTGTAAAGGGAACTGGTTCAGAAGTGTAAACTAGGAATTGCCATGCACTCTGCTTAGGGATGTTGGCTGTGGAATGGGAACCAATGTATGGACACTCGTTTCATATCCTAGAATTGCTCTCTTGACGTGCTCTGGTAAAGCATATGAGCACTGTCGTTTCTGCAGCTCATCTTCCTTCTCTGGCTTTGTTCAGAGGGGTCTCCCAAGCTGTGTGCTGGTAAGCAGGCTTCATTGCACACCCAGCCATGAAGCTACACACAGGAATGCTTTGGCTGCCTGTAGTTCTGGAGATCTTGTCCATGACTGAATGCTATGGCACCAGAAAGTAAACAAGAGGAACACAGTCTGGTATTATTTTTTAAAAAATAGCATTTTTTTAAAGCTTATCTTTTAAATACTTGGTACCTGAATTGTGGTATTTCACTGCTTGATTTCGGCAATGATAGAAATATCTGAAAATTCAGATATTAGCAGGACGTAAGTTTTCTTCAGGAAATGTCTTAGTATTATGGTTCCTTTGAGTTTCAGTGGTGTCTTCACCATGGTATGGTACTGCAAAATGAGTCAATCTGGGTGTTTCACCAAGTGCAGAAAGTACACAGGGCATAAATAAGTTTCTTAAAAGAGATCCAGTGATCCCTGAAGGGATCAATTAATCTATGTTCAGCTTCACCATGACAGTTCAAATGGTGGAAAAAATTATCCTTGTCTGGAAGCAGCTTGAACATGCCTTATTTTGGGACTGAGCTGAAAAGGTCCTGTGAAAAATAGGTCCTGCAGAGGGAAGAGCCCAGATTAGTTACAACTGTCTAACTGGGAAGGGTTATATCTGTTTTTTATGACTGATTATCATGCACAGCATGAGGGTTTATTGTGAGAGCTCACATGCTTCTCTCTTCCCATCAGTTCTCCGTGCTTGCAGGTTCTAGTGAAGTAGCCAGATGTGTTCTTGGCACACACATGGTTGGTTACATGGTTGGTCCCATGGGCAGCAAATCCTGACTGCTCCGTGGGATTTGTTGTACCAGGAAAGACATTTGGGTTTGACAGAGGCTGTAATGCAGGCCAGCTCCCACATATGTTGTCACTCACTGGCATCAGTGGGTGTCATGTGGCAAGGTACAGGGACAGTGACAACACACTGTGGCTGAGTGTGTGACATCCATTCCACACTGAAGAGGTGCTCTGCTGGCAAACTGGACCCTCTGAAACAATTTGTGATGCCAGGAACACATAGGAAAGCTCGAGGAGAGAGTTGTCTGGGTTCTGGCATGCATTATTTGGCTTTGTGGATTGTTTCTCTTGTTGCAGGCTTCAGCATATTTTATAGGCATTGAGCTTTTCCCCCTAATAGCAATGAAAAAAGATACTCTCCCGCACTTCCTTGAAATGGGAGTAAGAAACGTGGAACAGTCTGAAAAAATATTGATATTTTGCAATTACTAGTAGACATCAAGAAGCTCCAAAAGGCAGAATAATTTAACACAGTGATTTTAAATACAGAGCTCAACAAGGAGACAATTAAAACATTCCTTCTTAGTCATGCACACAACATCTGGATGAATTGCAGGTGGAAGAGGTCTGTCTTGTAAAGGGAGGAGGAAAGAAAAAAAGAAAAGGAAACTTAGTGGTATATTTCTTTTAAAACTGTTTCTTTCTTTGATTTGTACAATATGCTGGGAGGCAAACATCCAGTTCCTACCAAGTTGCTGCAAAAACTGAGCACACACGTGCCTTTGAAAATACCTTTTTTCATGGCAATCATATGGTATTGAGCCTGAGACAGGACCTGCATTGATGTCCCACATGTGCCATCCCCCCAGCAGCAGCACTGCATGCTGGCAGCACTGACTGCACAAGCACGGGAGCCTTGTGCACCTGCCTCACTTCCTTTCAAGTGTCCTCAGAGAGGTGTGAAATCCAAAATATTCATGCTGCTCCATTTCTGAGGTAGAGCTTAACATTTTAATCTCAGCTTCATGAGTGTCAGAAGCCAGATGAGAAGAATGGTCATAAAAGTACATGGTCATATGTAGATTTTAATAGAGGGTATGGATCCACCTATGTCCCCCTTTAGCAGCAACCATTCTCACTGTGTTGACATGACCTCAAGGATATCATGCCTTGTGATGGGCTGGGTTGCCATAGAGACTGCCAGGATGGCATCAGCAAGGTTATGTTCAAACAGAATATAGGGGCCTTGGAAGTGTAAAAATTAAAGCAAAATGGGATTTCTGTGGAAGTCAGAAAATTGATCAGGATATATCTGCATTTATCAAAGAACTGTGGTCTTCCTTGGTAAATGGAGCTACCATGGTGGACCATGGTTTTGTTGGGGAGGGTCAACTTAGCTGGAGATTGGTTGGGTTTTTTATTAAGAAACTTAGTAGAGCTGTTCACTGTTGTCTTCCATCTTCCCTTTCCCTCCACCGTTCTCTTTGGACAACAGTCTTTCCCATTTCCTTTCCAGTTGGCATTTTTGCCAGATTCAGCATCACTCACCTCTGAGTCTTTATGACAGGCAATGCAAAACCACCCTCAAGCCCTTTTTAAAAGGAAGAGAGCAGTCCTGGTGTGCTCTATGGGACCAGGGGCTACCCCTGGCTGCGCCTGGAAGAAGGATGATTATGAGTTTGCAGTCCCTGGGTGAGGTTTAGCAGCTCTGGCACAGAATTTTACCACAGCAGAGGGAGCCCAGGAAGGGTATAGGTGGGTATGAAGTCTCAGACCAGCCTTGCTTACTTCCCACGTTATTTACTTGTAAGTGTACACTTAGAGGTGACCTTACCATGTTCACACTCACTTCTTACCGCATAATGTGCAGAAAATCCTGAATCTTTTATGCATCTTCTCTGCAGTAGGAAGGAATCTACATTAGCTGTTCTCTTGCCTCAAACGTGAAGTTGTTCAAAACAGCCGTGATCCTGTTTCTGTACAGCCCCTTACCCAAAGGTGCTGTGATACTTCTTGGAGCTGCTACTCATGATTGCGACTTTTTCAGAGTTTGATCTTGGCAGCATCCCTACATGTTGTAGCCTCTCCTTTTCAGTATCTACACTGAGCTGTGACAGCAGCACAATGCTGCTGTAGCACTCAGCTTTGATGTGAAGGCCAGCTCCTCTTGTCCAACGTGCTGCATGGTTTCAGAAGGGCTGCAAGTATTCAGCTGTGTGGCTTGACTCTAAGAATTGGCAGGACAAAAACACTGACAATTTGCAACCTTTCATATTCCATTTTCATTGTGTCTATTCACTGACTGCCATGGCTAGGCAGCAGGGTTTAAGGGTTATAAGCAGTGCCAGTGGGTCTGTGCGCTGAGAAGGGGCTTGGCTGGAAGAGAATGTGAAACAGAGTTATACCTTTTTTACCTCCTGTACTCATGAAAAACAAATGCACCATTTCTTCCCCCACTTCCATCTCCCAGAACCAATATACAATTCTGACAAATCAGACCTGAATGCAAATTCAATAAAGTTAGCATAATTGTCTTTCTTATGAGGAGCTGGAACAGGCTGCTCTGCATCAAAATCAAAATAATAAACCATCAAAACATAATGCAATTATATGATCGCAAACCTGGCTAAGTGTCCCCAGGAAGGTGTGGGTGTGGAGTGAGGGGAGCTGGTCCTGGAGCTAAACTGGGCAGCTCCAGGTTGCTTTTTTTAAGCTTGCTGGTGATTTTTGAATGAAAACATGCCATGAAGGGAGGGGCAGATTATTTTCATGAATTAATGTTTAACAGATGAAGAAGTGAAACTAAAGCATTTCATGAATGCAAGAAGCAACTGCGAGATCTTGCTTCTTTTTTGTTGTGTCTGATTTTGAAAAATTGCACAAATTAGTATTGCAAATAGAACAAATCAAAATACTCAAAATATTTTGTTTAGAAAACATTGATACAAAAACAGGTGTGGTTTGTTGGGTTTTTTTTCAGTCAAGGAACTGTTTCAAAATAAACAATTCTGTGGACTTGAATCTGAAAGATGCAATGTCAGCAGGGGCTTACAAACATTTAGGTGGTAAAAGCATTCACTGCTTGTGCCTAAGCCCCAGCTCTGGGAGTCCAAATAATGCAGAATTGTAGCCTTTGCTTAAAAATACACAAACACAAAAGCTGTAGCTTTCGTGATTATGGAAACCCAGAACATGAAAAAAATCCTGCTGTGATACCCAGGAGAGCTGAGCTTTTGCCCTGTGAGGTAGAGGCTGTGGCCATGTACCCTGAGGGGTACCGAGGGTCTCCTCCCTGTTGCCTTCCGGGGCTTTGGTCCCCTTCTTTCCCTCTGCAAAGAATTCTGCTCAAATCCAGTTTAGGAGAACACTCTCCAACTGATCTGTAAATAATTGCTTTTAGCATGTTCCCTGTGCACCCTGAGGTGATCACCATGAGGGTGATGTGAACAGGAATAATCCTTGCATTTCCTCTTGTCTTTGCAAAGCAGACTCAGAGGGGTTCCCATGCAGGAGTAACCCAAGCCTCCTGCCCTGCTCACCCTGCTTCCAGCCCCATAGCAGGGAGCTGAGGAGCTGGGGCTGCATCCAGCCCAGGCAGAAACAGCTTTGTAAAAATTGCATTTAAAAGAGGCCTGGCTCCAGAAACCTTGAGAGTGGAGGGAGTAAGACTCAGAGTGTTTGAATAGCCCAGGAAGAGCAGTTTGCTTCATGGAGAGAAATAGATTTTCAAAGCTATTTGATGTTCCTTTTGAAATGCAGCCCACTGTTTGCCAGCATGTAGATTACCTTTCTTTCTGCACACCCACCTTTGTTGTTTTAACATCAAAGAAACACTGCCCTGCACCACTAAGATGTCACCTTTCCCCTGCTACTCAAGGTATTTCCAGCCTTCCACTCCACCCAGGAGGGCTCTAGTAGTGTTCAGCTAGTCACAGAGATGCAGCTAACCTGGTGGCATGTGCAACCACACAGCCCTAAAACGAAGCTGGGCTTCGGCCCTTCTGCAGGCTGAGAATTGCTTCTGTAAGGGGGTGTGAAGGTGTCAAAGGGGTGGTGAGGCACCACAGTGCATACAGTGGTGCCCCATTTGATGGAGGTCTGGGGTTTGGGGCTTTCCCTTTATACCTGAGTGGGATTTATTGGTTGCCTGCTGTCAGTTTGCAATCTCCAGTGTTACTCATTCCCCAGCTCTCATAAGTTGTGGCTTTAGGTGCCCCCATTGGGATTCCATGTTCCCATAAGTGCTGGCAGAACCCATTGGAGCTGTCTCTGTTGAGGATCAGGGCACACAGCAGTGCAGCCTTGCTTCTCACATCAAAGCCATCTCTGCTCTGCCTGAGCAGAATGTGTCAGGGAGGTTTGGCAAGCAAATCACATCTGGAAATTACAGTGTTGACTCCTTTGGCTTTGCGTGTTTTCTTCTCTCTCCATCATAATCTTCTGCTTCAGCCTGTGCTCTTGAAGAGACTTTAGAGCTCATCTGTGCTATTATGCAAAGGAAACCTAGAAAAGGTTAAACCAATCCAAATTGCTGAGTCTTCGAAATAAAATAATAGTCCATTGTGGCAGGAGATTCTCTGAACAAAAGGTCTTCAGTATTCAGCTGGATTTCAGAAGCTGTTCCCAGAAGATTCAAAGGAGCGACCCCCACACCCAAATTTCCACAGCAAGCAAGCTGAGACACCTTTTAGTTGAAGCTCATCTTCCTGGAGAGTCTCTTTCTTACCTATAGTCAGGCTCCCATCTTCTACCTGGATGAGGTGCCACGGGTGAGCATCCACAACTGGGGGGGGTTCAGAGAACCCCCTGCTTAGCAGTCTGCTGCCAATCCACACCAGCTGCATTATCAGGCACCATCTTTCTTCTCATGGTGGTCTAGTGGTTACGGCACATCGCTCTCACTGACACAACCCGGGTTCAGTTCCCGGTCAGGGAAGATTATTTGTGACTTGGTCTAGGTGATCCTGCTCTGGCAGGGGAATTGGGCTAGATGATCTTCTAGGTCCCTTCCAACCCCTAACATTTTGTGATTCTGAGGCATTTTGTTTGTGGAGATGCAGTTTTGTCAGCAGGAGTGGTGAGCCACGGGGTGGAAACCTCTGCCAGGCACAGCATACATTGTGGGTATAGCCTGATGCCTTTTGCCGCCACACTGCCCACAGGTTTCATGCTTGCAGATGCTTCTGCACAAGCTATCTCCATTCTGGGTGGGAAATGTGCTCCCTGACAGTTTTCTTTCTTTCCTATTTGCATAATTAAGATAAATTGTGTCACATTTAGCCTGTTTGTTGTATTTATTTTTTTTTTAATCTCCCCCACCTGGCACAGGAATCCCCCCACCCAAGACAACCAAGTAATAGATAATTTAATTTTCAA
>VYZU01011562.1:0-11057 GCA_013401355.1 Ceyx cyanopectus
AAAACCCCTCCGAAAGCCATCGCCCGAGGAGGCGGCAGAATTGATTGCAGCGCTGCTGGTTCTAAACACTCAAAAATCATGAGTCAGTCCCCAAAATGTCACAAGATTTAAAAAATGTAATAGATATTGTCTTATTTTTGTTTAGTTTGAGACACCAGAGTTTGTGTTTTCAAGCCACCAAGGTTGAAATCTGTCTCTTTCCTAAGGAAGTGGAGATTTTCACCAGACATGATTCCAGGAGCTGGAGATTTAACAAAAGCCACTAATTATTTTGCTGCTCCTGACCAGCCACAGCCCTTGGACCCTGCAGGAACACCCAGGCAGAGGCTGATCTTCAACCCTGCAGAGTCTTCTGCACAGCTCTGGGTTTGATGCCCTCGATGCCTTTCCAGGTGGTTCCAGGGATCTTTCCACAGAACCACAACTCAGAAGAGTGTTTTGAGGGAGCCAGAGCCCTGGCCCAGGCTGTCCAGAGAGGTTGTGGAGTCTCCTTCTCTGGAGAGATCCCAAACCCACCTGGACACTGCACTGCTGGGCCTTGCTCTGGGTGACCCTGCTGGATGGAGCAGGGGGGTGGCACCAGAGCATCTGCAGAGGGCCCTTCCAGACGCTGCCATTCTCTGATTCCATGGCCCTGTGAAATGCCTGTGCCTGGCAGATGCCTGTGGGGGTCTCCTTCATGCTGCCCAGGGCAGAATCCCCATGCCTGCAGCAGCAGCAATTTAATCTGAAGTAGGCCAGTACCCCCTGCTCAGCTTCCTCGCTGCTCCTGCCACATATTTCAGACAGTGAGTGGGTTTTTTGGGTCAGCCCAGCCAGGCTGAAAGGGGTTCCTGTGGTGTTTGAAAGCAGGGAGGGCTGAGTGGTGGAAAAGCAGACCTCTGCAAGCATCATTTCCTTGGGAAATCAGAGTAAAGGGAGAAAAATAACCGTAAGCTAACTAATTCCTATTAGAAATGAGCTTCCCTCTCTCTCTCTCCTCATCTCCTGCGAGCGTTCTTGATTAGCTAATAAATGATTAATCGTGCCAAGAAAAGCCGGCTCCTTCATCTCCTGCTTTCATCCACCAGCTGCCTCCAGGGGATTTCAAATGTCACGGGCAGATGAAACGACCTCCCCGGGTCCCCATGAGTCCTTCACCAGCTGAATCACCCAGGAGGAGAGGCCAGACCCCAGCCCTGGCCCAGGCACCTTCATCCTCTCCCTTCACGCCTGGCTCCTCTAAATGCTCTGTAATTTACCCGCGAGGAAGCCACACGCCTCGATGCCACAGAAACCAGCAGGCAGGGCTCTGGAATCCATCGCTCCTCACAAGTGCTCTATT
Source organism: Ceyx cyanopectus (assembly GCA_013401355.1). Taxonomy (NCBI): domain Eukaryota; kingdom Metazoa; phylum Chordata; class Aves; order Coraciiformes; family Alcedinidae; genus Ceyx; species Ceyx cyanopectus. The sequence goes on from VYZU01011562.1 coordinate 1,325, forward strand.
TTAATGCTCCTAACAGCAATTTTTATTCTAACAGTCTGTGGAGGCACTTAGATTTCTATGCAGTTTTTACTTTTTAATCTCATATACTTCTTGCTGGTGTCAAAGTGTCACCATTTAATAGTCTTACTGGAAAAAAAAAAAAAAAAAAAAAAAAAGAAAAAAAAGAGTGTTTCAGATCTTGTTCTATAGTCCACAATGTGAATACATTAGAGAACTACTGAATGATTTAAGAGGAATTTTTCTACCTCTGAACACGGAGGGAAGGCTAACGTGGGAGTGCATAAGGGGCCCGGCCTCAGTGCTAGCTGTTAAAAACCTGGGCAGCTTTTCCTGCTCCAGGCTCCTCAAAAACAGCAGGGGTTTGGGTGGGGAAAAGCTCTGCTGGCACCTTTCCTCCCCTCAGAAATGCCCAGAGATGCTGCCTCACATGGGGTACTTCACAGAATCACAGAATCATTCAGGTTGGGAAAGCCCCTTGGGATCATCCAGTCCAACCATCAGCTCTACTCTACAGAGTTCACCCCTAAACCATGTCCCTCAAACCCACATCCAAATGACCCTTCAACACACCCAGAGCTGGGGACTCAATCCCCTGCCTGGGCAGCCTGTGCCAGGCTCTGGATACTCTCTCAGTGAAAGATTATTCCCTGATGCCCAGTCTGTTCCTCCCCTGGAGCAGCTGGAATCCATCCCCTCTGCTTCTGTCACTAATGCCCTGTGAGCAGAGCCCAGCACCAGCCTCTCTACAGTGACCTGTCAGGGGCTGAGAGTGATGATGGCTCCCCTCAGCCTCCTCTTCCTCACACTCCCAGCTCCTTTAATGGTTTCTCATCAGATTTATTCCCCAGGCCCTTCCCCAGCTCCGTTGCCTCCTCTGCTCTGGTTCCAGCCCCTCCAGATCTCTCTCGGATTGAGGTGCCCAAACTGGACACACCACTCAAGCTGTGGCCTCCACAGTGCTGAGCACAGGGGGACAATCGATTTAACTCCCCCAAGCAGCTTTCCCCCTGATGGGTATTTCATTTCTCTGGCACTCACCACCAGGATGCCTGGTGCCAGGGGTGGAGCTGCAGCAAGGAAAGCACATTCATCTTGCATAGTGAGGCTGGTTACCATCTGAGTCTCCCCAGGTCACAGGTAGAGCAGCTCCCCATGGACAACAGGACATCCCCAGGGTGTCTGCACGGGATGCAGTCTCACCCATCTCCCCACAGCCTCCTGCCCCAGCAGCCCTTGTCACCTCCCAGGCTCCCGAGGTGGACATCTCAGGGTGCTTTAACAGCAGCTCCCCAGGCACCTCTGATAATGAGAACAGGAGACAGGCAACGTGGCTTCTGCGAGATCAAAGCTCTCCCTCCCCAGCTGTACATGCCCTCAGCAATATAATCATCCTGACAACCCCATCAATATGTATTCCAGCTCCACCAGTTCCACCCAATTAGTTCTCTAATCTCTCCCCCGCCCAGGCACCGTGCGATGGCAGCGTGGAAACGCAGACCGCAGCCTGCACCATGCCGGGACCCGGCTCCCACAGGGCTGGGGCTGCAGGGAGCCCAGGCACTTTAATATTATTATTATTATTAATAGTCAATATTTCTATTGTTACTAATGTCAGGTATCTGTAAAGATCATTTGCAGCCTGTTTATTGACCTGGGGGTTGGGGTGGATGACCTCTGAAGGTCCCTTCCTATCGGAGAAGTGATCTGATTCTGATTGAAGCTGCTGGGGGCTGCTGTGCCCCGTGGGATTGTGACCTGGGGGATTTTCACATCAATTCAGGTCTTACCCAGGGGTTTGCATCATCTCCCTCCTGATGCATTGATAAGATTTGCAGGCGCTGCCCAAGGCAGGGGCCAGACCCAGGCAGACCAGGGCAGCACCTGGCTGGGGCATTCCAGGGAACAACTTCTTGGTTTCATCAAATCAAAGACAAATGGCCTAGAATGGGTTAGAAGGGACCTTTAAAGTTCATCAAGTCCAAACCTGGCCTCCTCTGGCCCCGTTCTAACAGGTCCCTGTCTCTGCTGTGCTGAGGCCTCCAGAGCTGGACCCAGCACTGCAGGGGGGGTCTCCCCAGAATACAGGGAGCCGGGCTGCTCTTGACCCCTTCATCCCCAGCCTGGGCTGGCACCAGGGCTTGCCCCAACCTTGTGCTTGGCCTGGGTGAACCTTGTGAGATTCACACGGACTCATCTCTGCAGCCTGTGCAGGTCCCTCTGGGTGGCATTGCAGGGCTCCATCCTCCTCCTGCTGCAGACAGGTCTGTCACCCTGGAAGCTGTTGCACTGTGAAAAGGGAAGCAGAATCAGGTCCCTTCCTTTAAGCACGGGGTTTCCCAGGCATTGTTTGCTACAGGTGAGCTTCAGCTGCCATAATTATCCAGCTCCTGAGATTACCTGTCAAGCATCTGTGAATTTTAAATAAAAGGTAAAAGGGTTTAACTAGAACACAACACCTCTGTGCCTACAGAAACAGCTCAGCTCCTGCCTCCCCACAGAGGCAGGTATGCTGCAGACCCCGGATCAACGCCGAGCAAAGCTGCAAATGAAGGGCCAGACAAGACTGCAAACATATTCTTCTCTCTTTCCTTTCTTCTGCTACAAAGTAGATTGGAGACACTCAGGGGCTTTGCTTACATCTCATTTCAAACAAAATACACACGCATCAGTAACACCAGCTGACAGCTCGCAGGATTCCCGATCGCGCTGCGGAGGAAGACGCCTGATTAGTGTGACACGTCTGCCCTGACAGGAGGGCTTGTGTCAGGAACAGTGTGACCAGCAGGAACAGGGAAGGAATTGTCTCTCAGGATTCAATACCTGGGCTTGTTCAGCCTAGAGAGGAGACTCAGGGGAGACCTGGATCTCAATGGCTCCTGACAGTGCTGGAGCCAGTGGGAGTCAGGCACTGCTCCCAAGGAACAAGCCACAAGACAAGAGGAACCAGCCTCAAGCTGCCCCATGGGAGGTTGAGGTTGGAGATGACGAACAATTTCTTCCCCTCCAGGGCTGTCCCAGGCTGCCCAGGGCAGGGGTGGAGTCCCCGTGACCCCTGGAGGGATTTCCAAGCTGTGGAGCTGAGAGACATCGGTCAGTGGTGCCCTGGCAGTGCTGAGGGAACAGTTGGACTTGATGGTCTGGAAAGTGTTTTCCAACCCAAAAAATTCCGTATTTCTCTGATCTATGATCCTCGGTCTAACAGGTACCACAGATGGGCTGCACGGGACCAACTGATGGGTGATTTCTGGCACCTGCTTCACCAGCTCAGCCAGTTGTTGAGCACGATGGGGATGGGAAGGATCCACCAGCCCCAAGCTCTTCTCCGGACACTCAGCCTGGGCTGGAGAACTCATTGGCATTCCCCTGTATTCATGCAGGCACCCAACTGGAAAACATAGATGTCTCTCCAACACCTGTGTTAGAAGCCTGAACACCCAATCTCTCTGTTACCCACTGGGCTGGGGATGCCCCTGGCACAGCGGGCAGCGATTTCGCCTTCCCTGGCTCCTCACGGAGCGCACGGCGCTCGGGGCCAACCCGCCACTGAAATCCAGCCCCGCTGCCAGGAGCCGCCACAGCCACATGAACGACGAACTCCGCACAGGAGATCTGCCACTCTCCCAGCACCCGCTGCTGAAATATTTTTCCTACATAAAAGAGCATGAAGGGAAAGCTGGGATAAAGCCGCCCCGCTCGGCGGAGCCACGTCCCGCTTTCCGGGCCTATCGCTCGGCAGGGAAATTTACAATCCTTTAATTCCATTTACAAGGAGGCAACACAAAAGGGAGCAGGAGACGGAGGCTGGAAGCTGAGAGACCGAAGGGGAAGAATAAAATAAACAGGAGTCCAGGGGAGCCAGGATCAGGCTCCCCCCTCCTCCCCGCTCTGAAATTCAGCCGCTCATTAAATTCCAGTCGGGATTAGAGGCAGGAAAGCACCGGGGAAAGGTTCTGCTGGTGTGTGATGGGAGGTATATTAAGTTATATAGGTTCCGTCTTGTCCCGCTCCATGACTAACTGCGCTGTATAGATCCGAGCAGCGACGCGTAATTTGCTTATAAATAATTGACTTCTTGGCGATTAAAATCTCTGGAGGGTCTCTCAGTTTATTCACAACAAGCCGCCTCGGCCTGCCGTGCAAATTAGGCCTTTCAAACCTGTCTCATCTCCAACAGAAATGTTATGAAGAGCGATTTTTTTTTTTTCCCTTTTTTTTTTTTTTTTTTTTTTTATCCCCCGTAATAACCTTCAACTAACCTTTAAACCGAAGTGAATAATTTAAATCTTATTTTCATATCAATGGGGGAGTCAAGCCAAGCAATTATCTTTTATCTGTATACTCTGTCGTCAGAGCAAAGCATAATAAAGTTTTCCCAAGCGGGCCGAGCGCGGAGCGGCGGGGGGGAGGGGGAGCCTATGGGATCTGAAGGCATTAATGCAACGATGAATTATTCAGTAATGAGTACAAGATCTGCCATAAAAGATCCGCCAGCACCCCGGTGCACGCCACAAATTGCCGGATGGTCGGTGCAATTAGTGCCAGCGCGGGCGGCTGGGTGGGTGGGTGGCCGGTGGCACCCCCCTTGCCCACAGGGAGGCTGGACCACAAACCCCCCATGAGGGATGCCGGAGGGGAAAAAAAGGGGGAAAAAGAAAATAAAAAGAACCCAACACCCCCCCCCCAGCGACGCTGTTGCTGGAATTCCCCGCTGTGCTCGTTACAATTCCTCCAAGCACGTCCCTCCCCAGACCCTGCACCATCTCTTTATTTTTTTTCCCCTTAATTCATAAATATCAGGCCTGGGATCGAGGTGGCTGATCACAGGAGCAGGCAAACAGGGGAAATACTGCATGTTTCCTACCTGGCCTCTACATGGAATATCCTCCACATGGAATATTCACCCCTTCTGTTGGCCAGGGGCAGGGAGGAGTGGGATGGGCAGCCGAGCCAGGCTGGGAGCTGGAGGAATCCAGAGAAGCAGAAAAGGGAAAAAAGAAATAATGATTAAACTACCACACTGAGTGTCTTCGCTAAGCTGCCTGAAACACAGGTCTCTTTCCAGGCTTAAAGGTGGTTTCAACCTCCAAGTGCTGCCACAACCAAAATTACCCATTTCTACTCACAAAAGCTTTATCATCTCCAAACTGGCCTGATGCTGTCCCTGAAGAAGATGCTGGTGCCCATCTCCAGCTGCACCGTGGACTTCATGGCACCAAACCCAGCAGCCAAAACACTGATGGTCCAGGGGACCCTCCTTACTGGCTCCTGGGCAAGCTGCACCCAGCACATCATCCCTGGTCCCCCATTACCAGCTGCACTACAGCAGGTTTTCTTCTTTGGTTTCATCACCCATTGCTGGTGGAGGGCTGGGAAATGCTGGACAACTCCAGAAAATGCCCATGGGTGGGAGCCCGGGTGCTTGCTGCAGAAAGCAAGGACAGAGGAGATAAAATCAAAACCAAATAAAAATAAAAAGCACTATAAAAGAGAGCACTGGATTAGATGTCAGGGCAGCTCTGGCACCGAGCATTAAATATCTTCATGTAATCTTTCCACTTAAACCAATGATTAAACAGATTTAGCAGATGATTAAACAAATAAAGATTAATGAAACAAGCAAAGTAATCAAATCTTTATGGGGGAATAAACGCACGATTCAAAACAATATTAGGACAAATTGTCTAAAACTAACAGTGAATGTGTTGCTTTTGTCTAAACAGCATTTGTTACGTTCTCACTTTGCTGCGATCAAAACATTGGCTCCAACTGGGATGGATCTGAAAGGCTAAAACACTATCAAGGATTTAAAAATAAAATAAAAATAAAAATGAACATTTTTCTTCAGGATCCCCTGTTCTCCTGGGCAGAGCTGCCAGCCCCTGCCCACCCAAAGAGCCGTGGAACCAGACCCAGGGGACAGCAGGAGCTGCTCAGGGTGGCCCTGAGCATGTCAACAGCACATGTCACTTGTTCTTTGGGAGCAGAGCCCGACCCCCCCAGCTCCACCCTCCTGCCAGGAGCTGTCAGAGCCAGAAGGTCTCCCCTAAGCCTCCTTCTCTCCAGGCTCAACAAGCCCAGGTCCCTCAGCTGCTCCTCCCCACACTCCTGCTCCAGACCCTTCCCCAGCTCCATTGCCCTTCTCTGGCCACACTCCAGCCCCTCAGTGTCCTGCTGGGAGTGAGGGGCCTAAACCTGACCCCAATACCTGAGCTGCAGCCTCCCCAGTGCCCAGTCCTTGGTCCTGCTGGTCACCCCAGTGCTGGCACAGCCAGGACTCTGTAACCCCATAAATATTCCTCCCCACCTCATAAGGACACCATCCAGCAGCTGGTCTTTCTCTTACCCTTCTGCAGGGGACAGCAAGGGGATAGGGCAGGCACATCCCATGGGATCTGCTCCTTCTGCCTGGCAGCAGACAGCCCTGCAGCTTCTCCTTCCCAGCTGGAAACAGTGGGAAAGGGTCCAGCACTGGCAGTGGGGACAGGTGGGCATCAGGACCCAGACCATCCTCCTGCCCCACACCATGAGCTCCTCTGCCCTGTGCAGAACAGACCAGGTGATGCAGGGTGGAGCTGCTCCCCCTCATCCTCCCCTCATCTTCCCCTCATCCTCCCCTCCAGCCCTGAGAGGTCAAGGCCACTGTCAGCAGCCCAGGCACTGCCCAGCAGCTTCCTGAACTGGCATCTTCTGCAGCAGGGCCCTGCAGGGGGGTGGGTGGTTCAAGTGCAGGCTTGTGGCTGACTGATAAGGGATTTTGCTCCATCCACCATCCATGCTCCATCATCCCCCACCCCTCCTCGTCCTCCTTGCTCTGCTCCAGCAGCAAGTGGAGAGCTACACTCAGCAGCTGCAGCAAGAGAATCCAGCGAGTCCATGACACGAATTACAAGTCTCCCTCCCCCAAGGAAAGGCTGGAGCCAGCTCAGCAGCCCTCCTCTCTCTCTCTCCCCCTCCCTCCTCTCTCTTTTTTTTTTGGAGACTCATTACTATATTGTGGATATTCTCCACTAAAGGGCATCTCTTTGAATGCATTTGCTTTTTTATTAATGTGTGCTAAGACAAGTCAAGCCTGATTATCATGAAGACAATTGCTGAATTCCCTCCTGGAGAAATCTCATCTAGACTGTGTAGGCGTTTTAATTTCAGAGACCCATTAATTGGCACAATTGCTTAAGCAGCTGCTTTCCGTGTCATTTTAGGACCACTTTATGAAAAACAGAGCTTAAAAAAAAAAAGAAAAAAAAAAAAAAAGAGAAAACAAGTATATGACAGGCCAGAGCTTTCTACATGGTAACATAATTAATGCAAGGAGCTCCCTTTGAGCAGCAAAGCAACAAAAAGCCACCCAGCTACCAAAACACGGGCGCCCTGCCCTGGCTGCTCTGGTGTGCCCATGATGTGCACACTCTGGAAATCAAGCTGAGGTGCTCAGACCCTTGCTGGTACCACCACAAACACCCTGGTATCCCAGCACTTTCTGGGAAAAAAAAAGAAAAACTGGAAGGGAAAGGCGCCTGGCAAGAACCATCCTGCTAGGCTGCAAACTGAGGGGCTCCAAGCTGCTGAAACTATGGATGCTCAGGGAAATAGAAGGGTCTCAGGGGTCCCTCGCTTTGCTGGTGGCTTTGTCTGCACCTTGGGGGTGATGGAAAGGGGTGGGAAGGGTGGAAGGCACCCTCAGCACACAGATGGGGGAAGTGATTGGTCCAGAGGGCTCTGGATGGCCCTTGGCTGACACCATGAACAAACTCAGATGCTCACAACCATGCTCACGTTGGGCATCTCCAGAAAATCCAGACTAGTTTGGGCTGGCAGAGTCCTTTCAGATCACAGAGTCCAACAGTGCCCCCAGCACTGCCAGGGCACCGCTGACCCATGTCCCTCAGCTCCACAGCCTGGAAACCCCTTCAGGGATAATGGGGTCTCCACCTCAGCCTGGGACAGCCCTGGAGGGGAAGGAATTGCTCCTAATATCCATCTGCCCTCAGCCTCAGGGTCTCTCCCAGCAGCCCCAGAGGGCCAGGGTGGCACAGGGGCTGGTGGCCAGGTGTTGGGGAGGGTCTCCAGCTGCAGGAGAGCTCAGGTGCAGCACTGGGCACCCTGCTGGGGTCTCAGTCTCCCTCCAGGTCCCTGTCCCTGGGTACCATCCTGTGCACAGCAGCCAGCACATGCACGAGCTCCACGGGAGAGCCGTGTTCCCAGAATTAGGTTAATCACTGAATTAATAAAGAACAAATCCTTCACTCCAGGAGAAGTGGCCAGACGGAGTTCTGTGCTAGTCTTTGCTACAGGCAAAAATATACATTCCCATTTATTAATAAATAAAGCCATATCAATGCCTTAAATTATCAGCGGAATATATTTGCTAACCCAAAGCAATAGCAGGAACAATTACTTATTAATAAAGCAATAGCCAAATCTAATTACATCCCCATCAGATCCTGCAAGTAATAAAACCACAGTTGCCTTCCAGAGCCGAGGGACCTCCTGACCTCAAATCAAAGTTTAAACCATCCATCAGCTTCCAATACATTCACAGCACATCCAGCAATTACCATCACCTCCGCTCCGCTCCCCGGCAGGGGCAGGGGTCACCCCATGCACTGCATGGCTGTAAGCTAGAACAGAGCCTTAGAAATCTCATTATCCTGTTAACCATACATTTATCTGACAAGATAAAAGAGACTAGGTGACCAAGCTATCATTAAAGATTAATAGAAAGTATAAAAAATTCAGCCGCAACCAGCATTACTGTTTAGTGCCTGTGATAGGCCTGACAGGATTATTAATCAGGCAGCCAAAAAGATTTAGGTCTTTGCTCTCAGTTTTTTTTTTTTTTTATGATTATATTTTATTTTGGTGTTGGGTTATTTTATTTTTTTTTTTCCTCCTTTCATTTCAAGTCTTTGGTTCCCTCCCTGTGGCAGAGAGCCCGGGTCGGGGAGGACGGCGGCTAATTGGTTCTGCGGGGTTCGGACGGTAACGACTCAGACCAATTAGAATATCACCGGGTGTCGAGGTGATGAGGAACTGGCTGGAGCTGGGGCTGGGGCTGTTCATCGTGGCCACTCCCCTCCCCACGCTGGGCTGGAAATAAATCCTCCGGATCAACGCCCAGATTCATTTTAACCCAGGCCTGCGAGCACCACGCGAGTCCCAGGGTGATGCTCACCCCTCATTCTTAATTCCATTTAAGTGTAACATGAAAGATTCCCAGGTAACACCTACACGGGAAGAAACGAGGTTTCCCTGTTTTTAAACCTTAAGTATTCTTTTTATTCTGCTTCGTGGGTTTTTTTTTTCCCCCCTGCTTTTGATCATAAATCAATGTCCTTCCACTGTTTCCACGGGCAGCCCGCACGGCACTGCCCTCCGGGTCTCTGCCTCGAACAAGAAAAGCCAATAAATTGGGAATTTCTAAACTTCTGTGTGGATGGGGGAGCCTGGGTGGCTTGAGGGGTCCTGAGCTGCTGGTGGGTCTGTGGGCTCCCATCACCCTGCTCCTGCAGGGCCCCCCAGACTGCTTTGGTTTGCCTCTTTTTAAAAGAAGAAATATTACTGGAAATACTATCAAACTTTGTTGGTACATCTCCAGAAACCATTCAGATCCTTCTAAAACCTACTTTTATTTTCTTGCATTAAAATCTTCCAGTATGAGCTCAGGATGACTCAGACCAGCACAAGAGTGTCTGTCCTTTAACCAAAAACAGAACAAACCAGAGAAACATACTGT
>VYZU01011657.1:0-10420 GCA_013401355.1 Ceyx cyanopectus
CCCTAGGCAGCCCGTTCCAGAACACATCTGGTATATTAACTATTCCTGCCAGTTCTGCATCACATGCAAACTTGCTGAGAGTGCACTCAGTCCCATCATTAATGATTAAACAGTGTTGGTTCCAGTATCAACACCTCGGATACACTGCTGACAACTAGCCTTCAGCTGGACTCTGACACTGATCACAACCCTTTAGGCCTGACAGTTTTCAGTCAAATTTCTTGTTTACTTATCTAGTCTGAGCTTTGTCAGTTTGTCTAGGAGGGTGTAATGGGAGACTGTCTGCTGATGTTAGACTCTCCTGATCTTCTGTCATGCACCAGGACACTCATCTCATCCTAGGAGGCTATTAGGATGTGCAGAAATGTTTTCATAATTCAATGCTAACTGCTCCCTATATCTATCTTGATGTTTATGTGTTTTAATTTTTTTGTCCATCACTTTCTGGACTGGATGGCTCTGTGCTTGGCCTTCTCAGGGAACTGCTTGGAAAAGTCCCATGGGATAAGGCTCTGGAGGACAAGGGGGTTCAAGCAAGCTGGCTAAAATTCAAACGTCATTTCTTCCAGGCTCAGGATAAGTGTATCCCAAAGAGCAGGAAATCTGGTAAGTCAATTAGGAGACCTGCATGGTTGAGCAAGGAACTCTTGGTAAACCTTAAGTTGAAGAGGGAAATATATAAAAAATGGAAAGAGGGACAGGCCACCTGGGAAGAATATAGGGAGGTTGTCAAAAGATGCAGGGATGCAACAAGGAAAGCTAAAGCTTCCCTTGAAATCAAGCTAGCGAGGGAGATCAAGGATAACAAGAAAAGCTTCTACAAGTATGTTGGAGGCAAAAAGAAACCTAAAGGAAGCGTGGGCCCGCTGCTGGATGAAGCGGGTGCCCTGGTGACTGAGGACAGAGAGAAGGCTGAGTTACTGAATGCCACCTTTGCCTCGGTCTTTACTGCTAAGGTCAGCTACCAGGAGTCCCAGGTCTCCAAGACCACAGATGAAATCTGGAGGGAGGAAGTTCTTGATGAGGCTTGGGTTAGAGACCAATTGAGCAGACTGGTCATCTGCAAATCTATGGGCCCTGATGGGATGCACCCACGAGTGCTGAGGGAGATGGCAGAGGTTATTGCTAGACCACTCTCCATCATTTTTGAAAGGTCCTGGAGAACAGGAGAGGTGCCTGAGGACTGGAGGAAGGCCAATGTGGTCCCAATCTTTAAAAAGGGCAAAAAAGAGGACCCAGGTAACTACAGGCCCGTCAGCCTCACCTCCATCCCTGGAAAGGTAATGGAACAACTTGTCCTTGCTGCCATCTCTAAGCATCTGGAGGAAAGGAGGCTTCTCACAAATAGTCAACATGGATTCCGTAAGGGGAAATCATGCTTGTCTAATCTGATAACCTTTTATGAGGATATCAGTAGATGGTTAGACGAGGGTAGTGCAGTGGATGTGATATACCTTGACTTCAGCAAGGCTTTTGATACTGTCTCCCATGGGATTCTCACAGCCAAGCTTGAGAAGTGTGGGTTTAGTTATGGTGTAATAAGGTGGATTGGGAAGTGGTTGAAGAATAGATCTCAGAGAGTTGTGGTCAGTGGAGCAGAGTCTGGCTGGAGGCCTGTGACTAGTGGAGTCCCCCAAGGGTCAGTGCTGGGTCCAGTATTATTCAATATATTCATCAATGACCTGGATGAGGGGGTAGAGAGCACCCTCAGCAAGTTTGCTGATGACACCAAACTGGGAGGAGTGGCTGACACAGCAGCAGGCTGTGCTGCCATCCAGAGAGACCTGGACAGGCTGGAGAGCTGGGCAGGGAGAAATTTAATGCAATTTAATAAGAGCAAGTGTAAGGTGCTGCATCTGGGGCACAACAACTCCATGTATCAGTACAGGCTGGGGGCTGATGTACTAGAGAGCAGCTCTGGAGAAAGAGACCTGGGGGTCCTGGTGGACAGGGGGATGACCATGAGCCAACAATGTGCCCTCGTGGCCAAGAAGGCCAATGGCATCCTGGGATGCATTAAGAGAAGTGTGGCCAGTAGGTCAAGAGAGGTTCTCCTCCCCCTCTACTCTGCACTGGTGAGACCCCACCTCGAGTACTGTGTCCAGTTTTGGACACCCCAGTTCAAAAAAGATAGAGATTTGCTGGAGAGAGTCCAACGCAGGGCCACCAAGATGATTAGGGGAGTGGAGCATCTCCCTTATGAGGAGAGGCTGAGAGAGTTGGGGCTCTTTAGCCTGGAGAAGAGGAGACTGAGGGGAGACCTCATTAATGTTTATAAATATGTTAAGGGTGAGTGTAGAGAGGATGGAGCCAGACTTTTCTCAATGTCGTCCAATGACAGGACGAGGGGCAATGGGTGCAAGTTGGAGCACAAGAGGTTTAAGGTCAACACAAGGAAGAACTTTTTCTCAGTGAGGGTGACAGAGCTCCGGAACGGAGCTGCCCAGGGGGTTGTGGAGTCTCCTTCTCTGGAGACACTTAGACCCGCCTGGATCTGTTCCTGGGTGACTTGGTGGTGACAAGACACGGGCTTTTTGTTCTCCTTTATGCATTTAAATATAGTAAATCAATTACATTTATACTTACTTTGAAGTTGAAATAGTATCATGTTGCAATGCAGGTGTGAGTCTCAAACTTTTACATCATCATATTTAATCTCTCAATAACTGAATACTGATTTTTTCACTCAGGAAGGTGATTTTGAAGGTAATTTGGATTTCCTAGTTCAGTCACACACATTCATCAGGCAATGGTGTGAGCAAGAGATCCTTGACAGCTTCTCTTTGCAAGGATGGGCCCTAGCAATGTCTAGTGACATTTTCTATCAAATATTCATCTTTCAATGTCATTTAAGAGGCAAGAGGACGTATTCACATTCTCATATGAACACAGTGATTACGTGTTCTCCTAATGCACACAGTTTATGAATGACAAAGCACAGCACAGACTGTCGATTTTTGGATATAAGGAGGATGTTTTTGAGACTGAGCCCTTGCTCATTACCCATCACCTGAATTCACTTTCCATAAGGTAGATTACTGAACAGCACCGCTTAAAATTAGTATTTCAGCATACACTCAAAATAAGAAATTTATGTGCCAACAACAAAAGCAGATTTGTTTCTGTTTTCTGCCAACTCTGCCTGCATAAAGCTGCTGTTGCAGAGGCACAGCATTTGGAGTTCCTGACAGAACATACCACCCAGCTAACACACCAGCATCATTATTTTCTTATGCAGAACATCATCAATGTTATATTAACTTTCAAAAGTTCTAAATGGGTTCCTTGATAGTGAAGTCACAAAAATTGTATTATCTTAGCCATTACTAAGTGCAGGCACATTTCAGGAATTCATAAAAGAAGGTGCCAACAATTTGAAAAAAGCCTGCTTCTATGTTTGTTAAATTGCAGCAGAGCTGCAAAACACCCAGAGGCACTGGAAAATAAAAATATTACATACTGCTTCAGTGCATCTCTATAAGAACTACCTCTTTGCCTACCTCAGCCAGCTAGATTTTTGTCATATCCAGCACAACTACTAAACTTACACTGCATCTACCCTAATTCACTACCTCCCACCTACACAGCTAACTACAGGGGATTAAATACAGGCTGCTGCTGCCACCTCTACATTCATGAGGAGGATCAAGGTGGATGAGACCATAGACTCTCTCAGAAGCGAGGACTGCTTTCAAATACTTCTCAGAATCACAGAATGTTAGGCATTGGAAAGGACCTAGAAGATCATCTAGTCCAACTCCCCTGACAAAGCAGGATCATCTAGACCAAGTCACCCAGGAACAGATCCAGGCAGGTCTTGAGTGTCTCCAGAGAAGGAGACTCCACAACCTCCCTGGGGAGCCTGTTCCAAAGCTCTGTCACCTTCACTGGGAAAAAGTTTTTCCTTGTTTACCCTAAACCTCTTGTGCTCCAACTTGCACCCATTGCCTCTCGTCCTGTCATTGGATGACATTGAGACGAGTCTGGCTCCATCCTCTCTACACTCACCTTTAACATATTGATAGACATTGATGAGGTTCCCCCTCAGTCTCCTCTTCTCCAGCCCCAGCTCTCTCAGCCTCTCTTAATAAAGGATATACTCCACTCCCTTAATCATCTTGGTAGCCCTGAGCTGGACTCTCTCCAGTAAATCTCTGTCTTTTCTGAACTGGGGTGCCCAAAACTGGACAAAGTATTCCAGGTGGGGTCTCACCAGTGCAGAGTAGAAGGGGGAGGAGAACTTCCCTTGACCTGCTGGCCACACTTCTCCTAATGCATCCCAGGATGCCATTGGCCTTCTTGGCCAATGCAAGGGTGCATTGTTGGCTCATGGCCATGCTCCTGTCCACCAGGACCCCCAGGGCTCTTTCTCCAGAGCTGCTCTCCAATAGATCAGCCCCCAGACTTTACTGATACATGGGTTTGTTCTTCCCCAGATGAAGGACTCTACACTTGCTCTCGTTCAATTGCATTAAATTTCTCCCTGCCCAACTCTCTAGTCTGTCCAGGTCTCTCTGGATGGCAGCACAGTCTGCTGCTGTGGCAGCCACTCCTCCCACTTTGGTGTCATCAGCAAACTTGCTGAGGGTGCTCTCTACCCCCTCATCCAGGTCATTAGAAGCAGGAAGCCCAGTTTCTGAGCTCTCAGCTGGCTAGTTGTCCCAGATACTTAGTTTTGAATCAGCTTTTGGTTTTGTTTGGTCTTTGTTTGTGGTTTGTCCAGACTCACTTTTACATTGCTGATAAGCTTGCAATTAGCCCACTGAGGTCAAAGTGGGATGGAAGAGAGTACAGAACAACAATGTGGCTGCAGCCCATCAAATGAGAGCTGCTTTTGAAGAGGAAAAACAAGGTAATGTATTTTCCACCCTTTCTCTACCATTCAATGCCTTTGCATTTCTTTTTCTAAGCATGTCCTCCTTTGCGCAGATATTAATGCTATCCACATTCTGCAAGTAAGCATATGAAAACTGAGCAAGTAAAAAAAGTAGGCAACATATACAGCTCCAGCAGATTAAATGAAGATATTTGGGCATTTCAGATATTAATATGACTAGTTGTCACATGAAACCTAAAATGAGATTTGCTTGCAATGTGATTCAGCAGAAAAATTAAAACAGCAGGAGTAATTTAAAAAGTACCAACACCTTCACATTCTCCAATAAGTATCCTTTAAATACCTATTTGCTACAACACACATGCTCAAAAAATATATATAGATTTACAATATCTTTGTGAAGTGTTAAAAAATAGTTTATCCTTATCAAACAAAAATTCCTTCTTGTAACAGCAGTTTGTACTGTCAGTGTAATGTAACCTTTTGTCAAGGTTAGCATGCTCATGATCACCTTATTATAAACCTGAAAGGAACATTTTTGCCCAATATCAAGATTCAGACCAGCACAAGGATACTCCAGCTGTACAGACAGCTACAGGCTGTGAAAAATTCTCACATGGTAGCTGTCAGAGGAATTATACCAGTGGAAATGCACATGGGCAGACATTTCTGTTATGGCTTTCATTACATTTCTTTCTACAGAGTAAGTTTTCAGGGCAACACTTCAGGGACAACAAAAGAAAAGCTGGTACTTCTTGTATCCAATCTGTTATTATCATTACATTATTATTATTTTATACTCCTTTAATAAGTTTTTCAATTCCAAAACACTTTAAAAGATTAACACAAACTCTGCCAAGGGAAAATTAACAAATCCCAAATA
Source organism: Ceyx cyanopectus (assembly GCA_013401355.1). Lineage (NCBI taxonomy): Eukaryota > Metazoa > Chordata > Aves > Coraciiformes > Alcedinidae > Ceyx > Ceyx cyanopectus. The sequence goes on from VYZU01011657.1 coordinate 5,721, forward strand.
ATTTCAGGGCAAACTCAGAATTGAATTTCACCAAAATTGGCAGAAATCAAGAACAAAGAGTACAACTCTCCAAACAAGAAAAAATTGCTTCCTGTTCTACAACTGCATAGATATAAACACAGGTTTTTCAGAAAGCAAGGGGATGTTCTGGCCACACAGAAGTCTGTGAACCCTGACTACAACCAAAAATTTACCCAGCAGTGGTAAACTGGCTGTTTTGTTCATTGGACCAGACCCATAGCAGCACCCTGTCTTCAGCACTGATTAAGCACTAACACAAAGTCATTGTTTTCATCTCCTTTCAAAGCATTAAGCTATGCAAGCTCGCGGATTCCTCCATGAAACTATTTTAATGCCTCAGCACCATTTAGGTTAATCGATTTGAGTTGATCTCGTTGTTGTCGGGTAGTACTTCACAGTTTCTCAACAGCAAATTGCTCCCGGATGCTCAAAGAGCCATCTGCAGGGTTATTTCTAAATTGCATGTTTGTCCATGTGGCAGCACATCGAGGGATAAACAAGTGCTCACCCTTTGAGGGTTTTTTTTGTTTGTTTGTTTGTTTGACTGCATTTAGTCTTGTGATAAATAATAACGGCAAAAGAGTCTATGTAGCAATTGTCTATTAATATTTTAAGCAATTAGTCTTTCCAGTTGTATTCATTAAACTTTTCACACACGCATCAGAGATTCTGCTCTTCTAAGATAGAAGGCAGGTTTTCCAGTATGGTATCTGAGTTTTTAAGTGATTATTTGCTTAGAGGTTATGCAAATTTGCATTTTGTAACTGTAGCCTTTTTATAGTTTTCAATACAGATCAAACAGATTACAGCTGCAGTTTACTAGTATTGATTGCTGCATGCAAGTGGAAGGACTGAAATTAGGATGCTCTCTGTAGCTCCATTATTATAGATCTAGGAGGAGAAAAGAAGTGTGACCGTGATTTTAAAACCTACCTAACACCAGGTGTTGGTCTGAATTAAGATTAAAGGGAAGCATGTTGGAGCACCATTCATCAAAACCAGGAAACACATGGAAACAGCATGGAAGTTCTACTCTGATAACAGCAATGGAAAGAAGACATTTCAGCTTCATGAAGGTGCTGCAAAATTTATGATCCCATTTCAGTTTTATAGCATTTCAAAAGGCAGACCTTTCTTTCTGAAAGTTTAGCTCCATGCTGCACGGGATCTTTTAAAATGCTGATGTTTCATCCACCATCCAAAGAAGTCAGAATCCCTTTTGAAAGACTACTTTCACACCTGCCATGCACAAGAGCACATCCATACTCCCTCTGCTGTTTGGGACTTACATCAGCCACTGACTGTCCTCTTAGGGGCCAAGGGTTTTTTTCCAACCTTTTCAGCCTTTCTTGTAGTTGTCTGCAATTTTTTGTATACTGACTTGAAAATCTGACACTTTCTGGGCTTCCTTGAGACCCTTTCATCAAAAATATACCAGCTATGCCAAGTCTACAGGAAGCAGACGCAGATTTGCAGATTCAGCACTAAATGAACATAGAATTCTAAGATGAATGAGGATTTTTCCTTTTATTCTTTCTGGGTCTTGCACTGAGAAGAGATCTTCAAGACATCTCTATATCCTAAGTTGGTCAAAAATAGTACATGATGGCCTGACCAGTTACTTCACTGCAAAATCATAAGAAAAATTGTTTCTCGCATAACATCATGATCACAGCTCACTGCTGTCCTTTACCAGCATAAGTTCAGGAAGCATCAGCTCAAATGTGCCTACAGCAGCTCTATCACCTGTCAAGTGGCTATTAAGAGAGTCCCAGAGATGTTTTTCACAATAAATCTTGCAAAACTCTAGCATTTTTATACTCATTTTTGAGAAAGTCTTGTGTGGTATTTCCAGGTTGTCACTGATTTTGCAGTCACAGAGGAAATGTTACTCGAATCAAATGCACATCTACCATCTGCAGTCAGAACATCCTCTCTTTCTTGAGCCAACACTACTTCAGATGCTTAAACCTCTATTTACTCTCAGCTGCATTTCCCTAGTTCACAGTGATAATGCCCTTTAGCATCTGCTTTAGAAATGTGTGAAGATAAGAAAATATTCCTAGTAGAAAATTTAAAGGAAAAGACTGCTTATGAGACAGTGAGGAAGTTGCTAAGCTGTAAAGTGATCTCCAGCTCAAGAGTCTCCTTCGCTTCAAAGTCACAGAATCACAGAATGTTAGGGATTGGAAGGGCGGGTCTTGAGACACATCCAGGCGGGNCCTGTTGCCTCTTGTCCTGTCATTGTCACATCTCACCTGAAAGATAAGGGAAGAGATATTTTTAACTGTCTTCAGCTCCTAATAATTGCATGCTCAATGGTATTGGAAGGGAGCTTTTGCCATGTTTAGTATAGAAGTTGATAAATCCTTTCCGTGATATATACAGGAATGGATATTAGACTGTGCTTCTCAGCTCTGGAAGAGATGTGGTCAGTAAGCTCAGGGGTGCTTTGCAAGGGAATGAAGGGTAGGTGTGAAAGAGGAGAATCTAACCAGATATGTCCTCAGTACATTAAGAGACTGGGCATCATAAGAGGGTGGAGAGGTTGTTGGGAATATTGCATTGGGAGTCTGGTATGAGAAAACTGGGATAGTAAAGTTTGTTGCCTGACTGACAAATATTTTGATGGTTCTCAAGTCACAGACAACTTTTGCAATATCAAAAATCAATATAGCCTTGGTTTTCCCTATCATTACATATTGAATCTCAGCTGCATTTTGCATTAGAATTCTATGGTGAATGAGGAAATTACAAAGAAAGCATATAGATGGAAGAAATATCTTTGATAAGCTAGTCAAGAGAGTGCCTCAAGAATCAAGTTATAGAATATAGGAGATTTCAGACAATGCTGTAAAACCTCTTTCCTTATTTTGTTTGGGGTTTTAAAAATTATTTTAAAGATTACATAAAGGTATGTTTCTGTGTGTCATTTAATTTAATTTTGCACAGTTTGATGAGACAAGATAAAGGAACCCAACATAGCTGTTTGGTACATCATTGCTGTATAAATACATAGGCACATAGTCTTTCCCACTTCATCATTATCCACTGAAAAGTTATTTTAAAAAGTCTCTTTTGTTTTTTTGTTTGTTTTTTTGTTGTTNCCATTTCAGTTTTATAGCATTTCAAAAGGCAGACCTTTCTTTCTGAAAGTTTAGCTCCATGCTGCACGGGATCTTTTAAAATGCTGATGTTTCATCCACCATCCAAAGAAGTCAGAATCCCTTTTGAAAGACTACTTTCACACCTGCCATGCACAAGAGCACATCCATACTCCCTCTGCTGTTTGGGACTTACATCAGCCACTGACTGTCCTCTTAGGGGCCAAGGGTTTTTTTCCAACCTTTTCAGCCTTTCTTGTAGTTGTCTGCAATTTTTTGTATACTGACTTGAAAATCTGACACTTTCTGGGCTTCCTTGAGACCCTTTCATCAAAAATATACCAGCTATGCCAAGTCTACAGGAAGCAGACGCAGATTTGCAGATTCAGCACTAAATGAACATAGAATTCTAAGATGAATGAGGATTTTTCCTTTTATTCTTTCTGGGTCTTGCACTGAGAAGAGATCTTCAAGACATCTCTATATCCTAAGTTGGTCAAAAATAGTACATGATGGCCTGACCAGTTACTTCACTGCAAAATCATAAGAAAAATTGTTTCTCGCATAACATCATGATCACAGCTCACTGCTGTCCTTTACCAGCATAAGTTCAGGAAGCATCAGCTCAAATGTGCCTACAGCAGCTCTATCACCTGTCAAGTGGCTATTAAGAGAGTCCCAGAGATGTTTTTCACAATAAATCTTGCAAAACTCTAGCATTTTTATACTCATTTTTGAGAAAGTCTTGTGTGGTATTTCCAGGTTGTCACTGATTTTGCAGTCACAGAGGAAATGTTACTCGAATCAAATGCACATCTACCATCTGCAGTCAGAACATCCTCTCTTTCTTGAGCCAACACTACTTCAGATGCTTAAACCTCTATTTACTCTCAGCTGCATTTCCCTAGTTCACAGTGATAATGCCCTTTAGCATCTGCTTTAGAAATGTGTGAAGATAAGAAAATATTCCTAGTAGAAAATTTAAAGGAAAAGACTGCTTATGAGACAGTGAGGAAGTTGCTAAGCTGTAAAGTGATCTCCAGCTCAAGAGTCTCCTTCGCTTCAAAGTCACAGAATCACAGAATGTTAGGGATTGGAAGGGCGGGTCTTGAGACACATCCAGGCGGGTCTTGAGTGTCTCCAGAGAAGGAGACTGCACAACCTTCCTGGGCAGCCCATTCCAGAGCTCCATCACCCTCACTGTGAAAAAGTTTTTCCTTGTGCTTACCCTAAACCTCTTGTACTCCAACTTACTCCTGTTGCCTCTTGTCCTGTCATTGTCACATCTCACCTGAAAGATAAGGGAAGAGATATTTTTAACTGTCTTCAGCTCCTAATAATTGCATGCTCAATGGTATTGGAAGGGAGCTTTTGCCATGTTTAGTATAGAAGTTGATAAATCCTTTCCGTGATATATACAGGAATGGATATTAGACTGTGCTTCTCAGCTCTGGAAGAGATGTGGTCAGTAAGCTCAGGGGTGCTTTGCAAGGGAATGAAGGGTAGGTGTGAAAGAGGAGAATCTAACCAGATATGTCCTCAGTACATTAAGAGACTGGGCATCATAAGAGGGTG
>VYZU01011671.1:572-14962 GCA_013401355.1 Ceyx cyanopectus
GGTGGTACACGAAGGGGGGGTGGGGGGGAGGGTTTGTTGTGCTCTTTGGGTTTCTCTGCCTTTTTGGAAAGGATTCCTCCATTCTCTTCCCACAAGGAAATCAGACACTGCTGAAAAACCCCAAACCCACAGAAAAAAATTGGTCCCTGCTCCAGGAGCTGCTGTTACTCCAGCCAACATCTCGGGCTCAGCCCCACGTCATGATGAGACAATAGAATTTGTGCTTCTCTACGCTCTAGACCCCCAGTTGCATCCACATCTAAAACCCTATGACACTCCAGGCTTGGAATAAAGCAAGAGGAGGAAGAAAGGGGGGGGGGGGGGGGNGGGGGGGGGGGGGGGGGGGGAATGTGGCAGCAGCTGGCCAAGGAACCCGGGTGGAGAGGCAGGAGGGTGGGTGGGAGACTGGGCACTTGGGGGGGCCATGCAGCAGGGTCCTGGGCCACTGCTGGCCCATGGGCAGGTCTGGTGGCCTCACTTCCCAGGGCATGCTGCTCACATGTGCCAACAGTGGCTGCCCACTCACCTCTCCAGCTACTGGCACTGAGGAACAAACCAGACTCAGGCAGAGCTCTGCCCAGGTCAGCTCTACATAAAGAGGCCACTCAGCTCTGTTTTTCCCAGCAGCTGTGACCAGAATAGTCTGTACCTCCACCTCCCGTGGTGCTCACGACCTTCAGCTGCCCCAGCCCATCTCTGCCCTGTCAGCTGTGCAGTGCTGCTCCTTGGGCATCCCTTGGCCAGATGGTGCCACTCCAGAAACACCTGCTCTGTGGGGAGCACCACAAAGGGCTGGGGGGAGGGGGCACACGGGTGGCAAAACTCCTCGAATTCAATCCCGTCACCGTTTTGCTGGTGCTGGGCCAGCTCCGAGTTAAGTCTGGGGGTGTTTTTCCCAGGGAGTTTATTGGGTTTTATTTCACAGACAGCCTCTTGTGCAGCCCAGAGCAGCTGGTCCCGGTCACTGCTCCTCCAGAGGCAGCCTGCACCGCCCGTCCTGGGCAGTGTTGTAGGAGTCACAGTTTTTGCACTTCATGCCCAGGAGGTGGAACTGCACCGTGGAGCGGGCGTTGCAGTCGTTGCAGAGGATCTACACACACACAGGGGACAAAGAGAAGACAAGAGAGAGGCCTCAGCACCAGCAGGACACTGGGCAAGGCGCCACAACCACGTTTCCAGCAGCCACAGAACTGGTCTGACAACTAGGGGACAAAAGAGCATCTTCCTTTCCAAGCCAGCATTCGCTTTTCCATTTGTAAGTGCTCTGCTCACACTGTGTAATCCCAGAGAATTTCCTTCCAGTGTGGCTCCTCGGGCAAGTCTCAGCTAACACGTGTGCTGGCTTCTCCTCTTGATGTGGGAAACCACCAGAGAAACCCTCAAGGGAACACCAGAGCTGCTGAACAGCAGCCAGTCTGCTGTGAGAGAGAGGCAGGCAGGGGGGTGTTCTTTCCAGAATAGGAAGCAGATTATCCCCAAATATCCTGACTCCAAGGGTTGGGAGGATAGGTTGTCTAAGCCCTAAGAGATGCCACAAAACCATTAATTACCTCTGCTGTTTAGTTCAGTGTTAACTTGCAACCAGCAACCAGCTCCAAAGCTCTGAGGCAACCCAAAGCAACAAGAACACAGTGAGTCTGTCCAAGCTCCTCTTGCACAACTCCACAGCTGATTAATTCTGCAGAAACCCCACCATCTTTAGTCTGGAACACGAAGCTTCAAGCTGCTAAACCCCCAGATGCTCCTGCTTTTCACTATGACACCACTGGAGAAAGCAGGATCCTTCCAAACACCAAAGCATTTCTCTGCTGTGTGATGCCACAACACCACCAGGTGGTGGTTTTAGGCTTGGTTTTGTTTTGAGGGTGGGTTTTTTTTTTGCATTTATAAACCCAGTGGCTGCATGCTGTAAGAACAGGCACTTTTCTTCACAGATCCCTATCAGGGTGAGCAGGACAGGTCGCTTGTGCCCTCTACTGCTGGCAAGGCAGAGATCTGAGAGGACACACACATCCCTTACCTCCACCATCATGTTCTGGTACTCTGTGGGCATGGGAGTCTGGGCTACTTCATCATCCAGCTGCCTCCAGTACCTCGTCATATCCAGGGCCGAGTGCATGCACAAAGGGCACCTGTAACCTCTGGCAGAAAGAGGGGGGGAAAAGAACCCCAAAAAAGTCAAATTCAGAAGGTGAAATGAGTCCACCCCAAGGACAAGTTTGAGAAACACCATGAGTAAGGAAGTTCTTGCAAACAGAACTGGAAATTAAAAGCCTTTTATCCCTTTAGGGGGTGGCTTGAAGTTATTTGGGACAGGATTGGCACCCTGATCTTTGCTTCTTGAAGTTGGCTGCACTAAGAAGCACTTAGAAGAGGGATTAGAAGGGTTAGGAGAGGGTTTAGAAGTACTTACTCCTTCAGCATGTCCTCATAACATGTCCTGAAAGGAAAATACAATGAGAAGTTCAGTAAGAACAGAGTTCCAGGCTGGTTACACAGCTGGACTGAACCCAGGGCAAAGATGCACAGTCACCCCCCAAAGCAGGAGCCAAAAAATACCCGAGGTGAGAAGAAAGCTTCCCACCAAAATCACCAGCTGCCTGGGGGGGCAAAACTCCAGAGGCAAAGCACGTCTGAGTTCACTCTCAGGTCTTCCATCCTTACACAAGGGAACAGACTCAACACTGGGACCAGGATTGTGTTGCTCAAGTGAAACATAGGATTGTGAGGCATCCCAGGGTAAAATTTCAGATGGATGGGAGTTGGAGGAAGACTCTGTGGAGACCTAACTACACGAGAGCCAGTGCTTGTGACACAAGACAGAAGCAGGAAAAGGGAAGGCACACGTGCTGCTATTCCCCCAAAGACACCCCAGAGCCCCTCAAAAGCATTTCCAGGGGAAGGAGAGACTACCCCCTGCCACGTGGCACCCTTGGTGACCCAGGGGCAGCTGCCCCCCTCCTCGGGCACGTGCCAGGCTGTACCTGTGCAGCAGGTGGCCGCAGGGCAGGACGTGGGCGCCGACGCGGGACGTGTGAATATCCTGGTGCCAGGACACAAGGGAAGAAAATTAATCCCAGGGCAGCTGGAAAGAGGGCCACACACAGATCCCAGATGGAAGAAAAAAACCCCAGCAGCTCACCTCCAAGCAGATGGGACAGTCCTGCCTCGAGACGTTTTCAATGCACTTTGGGAACACAGAGAAAAAATAAAAAGCAAGTTATTTTACTGCACAGAAATCTACATTTTTCCCTATTTAATTCCGAATGGTAAGGAAAGATGCACAGAATGCCCCTGTCTGCACTTGGGGTTGAAGTTCTGAGAGTTAACAGGTGGCTCAGGGTATTAAAAACCAAATTGCTGGAAAGGAGACACGAGGAAAGGGCTCCCAGAGCTCCCTCCTGCAGCTTTTCCTATGGCACAGACAGGCCAGGAGCTCAACCCAGCACAACTGTCAGACCTGCCACCACTCCTGGATTTTTCCCAGGTACAAAACCCTGTCCTAGAACTTCACAGGGAGTGGAGTGAGCTCCACTCTTCAGCCTGTGCAGGTCCCGCGGGGAGATTCTGCCTCCCAGAGCACCCACAACCCCCCTCAGTCTGGACCAGTGCTCTGGAGCATCACATCCCAGTTTCCCCAGCAGCAGGAGGCTGCTCTCTTACCTTGTGCTTCCCTCGGAGACTCAAGCTTAGGCACAAATTGCATTTGGAGCAGTGGAAAAAATCCTCCTTGGGCCCGATCCTGCGGAGAAAAGCGTCAGACCGAGGCCGCCTCCCTCCCGCCCGCCCGCCCCGCAGCTCACGCACCGGCAGATGCCGCAGTCCTCGCAGTGATACTGCTGCTTGTCGCGGTCGAAGAGGTGGCAGATCCCGCAGTAGTACTCTCCGAAGAGGTTCTGGCAGCCCTCGCAACGCTGCTGGGTCTGCGGCGGGTCCCGGGAGCGCGGGGAGAGAGGCGGTTAGTGAGGGACGCGCCCCGCACCCGCCCCCGCAGCAACATGGCGGCGCCTCCGCTCCACACCCCGCGCACCTACCTTCTGGAGCAGGCGGCAGCGGGTGCACTGCACCTCGGCCACACGGAACCGGTCCAGCCGGTGCCCCTCGGCGCCGTCGTGGCAGAGGCGGCAGGCGTAGAGCTTCCCGCAACACGGCGCCTGCGAACCGCACGGCCTCAGAGCCCGGCCCCGCAACACCCCCATCCCGCAACACTCCCCGCCACCCTTCGCCTCCCCTCCTCACCCGCAGCAGGCAGCCCCGCCGGGAGTGCTCGCAGCCGTCCTCCCCACCCGCAGCCATGGCCGCCCCGCACCGCCCCGTCCGCTCCGCCGCTTCCGTTTCCGCTCCGCCCGGGAGGATGCGGGAGGGCGACGAAGCCCCGTCCCCGGCTCCGAAACCTCCCTTTTCACCTTTTCTTCCCATAAACCTCCTCCCCGCTCCTCTGCACCCTGTTTTTTTTCTCCCCATTCCCCCAAATCTTCCTTTTTTTGGGCCCCTCTTTTGTGTTCCCGCTGCCCCGCGGGGAGGTTTCTGCTCCCGGGGGTTTTCCAGGAGCCCCCCGGGGATCCAGCAGCACCCACGGGGGTCGAGGCTGAGCATCCCCGGGGCTCATGCCCAGCCCCAGCTGTTGGGCAAGTAGAAATGGTTCTTGGAAATATCCCCAAGAACCACGGTGTCAACTGTTAGATAAAAACTGCTTTAAAATCCAATTTTTCAGCAGAGGTGATGCCACCAGTCGTGGGCAGATTAAGCACCAAGGTCCAGGGGAAGCCAAGAGAACACATCTTGTTTGTAAGCACCACCCCAAGAAGTCTGGAATGGGATCATCATTTTATCTACACTTTTGAACATGGGTGACAAAACACAGCACAGACAGAAAGGTCCCCAGGGTGAGGTGCCCAGGGTGAAGTGCCCAGGGTGAAGTGCCCAGGGCAGCTGTGCCATGCTGAGGGAAAAAGGCTCTGCTTTGTGTCCCCACAGGAGGTTTCCAGCCCAGGAGCTCCAGGGCTGGGTGCTCACTGAGTTACTGGGTGCTCGCTGAAGCATCTTCACCCTCCCCAGTGTCACACTCAGCCTTTCACAGATGTTCTCCACTAACACAGCCAGATGTTGAGGAGGTTGAACACCCACAAGCCACCTGCCCAAAGGCTGGGGGATGAAAGCACAGAGGGAACAGGCACCTCACCCGAGGTCACACAGGCTTAGCAAGGGTTTCAAATGGACACCCGGGAACATTGACACATGGAAACGTTGCATTTCTTGCACAAACCTCTTCTTCACTGGCGTTTTCGTCGAGGCAAAGGTGCTTTCTGACGCGGGTGAGGTACCCCACCCGAGCAGGGCAACCTCTCTTCACTCTTCCCTTCAAAGGAAATCCCAGCAGATGGCAGCGCTGAGACAAAACCCAGCCCAGCCTCCTCCCAACTCCTCCTTCACCCACAGCCACTGTTTTCCTCCGAGCAACCTCAGACAAGACCTGGCTCTAGGCTTGAAAGTCAACATTTTAGGAGTTTTTTGCGTGCAAGGAATCATGGGCTGCTGGGTCCTGGGGCTGGAAGTTGCTGCTTCCCACGGGCAAGGGCTGCTCCTCTCTCTGCTGGCACCTTGCAGCTTCAGGCCCTGCAAAGCTGGATTGTTCCTGCTCTTTCAGCCACCTGTACCAAGAGGGGAAGAGCAGAATGATGTCACTGGCAGGCTGCACAACCAGAGAGGTGCTCCCTCCCCCTCCCCAAATGCTTTTCTCCCTGCTTGCAAGAAGTCCATTCTCTGTGATGCACCTGACAACTCATTTTCCCCACTCCTCAGGTGAAGGCAGCTGCTTTTCCCTTTTTGTTCTACCAGCTTGCTCAGCCCCCCTAATTTCTGCTGAATTTCCAACACTGCTGCCCAGCACCAAGCTCAGGGGAAGGATTTATGTGTCCATAAAGCAAGCTGCCCTTGGCAAGAAGCCTGTCACAGCCATGTGAGAAAGGAGAATGGGAAGTGGAGAAGGATTTCCCACTGCAGCTCCCAACCAGGCTGAAATGGCCACGAGCTGCCCACTTGAAAGGCATCAGCAGAAGGTCAATCCCACCTTTCACAGGAAGATGGGATCTCCTCCATCAGGCTAGTGCTCAACTCTGGGGAAGCTGGCATCTGGCATGTCAGGCATTGAGGCCCCTGAGAGCTGGGAAAGAGAACCAAGAGGGGGTCAGTTCCATGTGGAGGATCAACAGGGAGCCATCAGAAACAGGGTCTCTCTTCAGCTCTGCTAAATGCAGGCAGCACCAAGCCCTGTTGCCTGTCTCAGCAGTGAGAATCCAGCATTGGCTGACCTCAGAGCCCCACGTTTCACCCGTGGCCCTTCTCTTGTCCCCCAGCAGATGACCTTGGGTCCTTTTCTCAAGAAACCAAGGCATGTTCTGCTCCTGAGTCACACAAACAATCTGTGGGTCACTCTGCTCAGAAGCAAACCCAGAGCAGCACAACCTGATTGTTGTGTTACCTGCTGCAAGGCCAGGCTGGGATTGTGGAGGTCAATGGCAGCCAGGGAAGGGACCCGGGACCCTGAAACTGGTTTATTCTCCTTCTTCAGAAACCTGGGATGCCAGGCTGCAAAACACAACCAGTGCACACAACGTTGAGGAGGTAAGAGCTGCCCTGTTGCAACACACACTGGCCTCCTGCTGCTGATTTAGTAGCCAGGTTTTATTGAGAGGATAAGGAAGCTCCTACCTTCCACTCCTCTCAGTTCAGGGAGGTGGTTTAGTTCTGGCAAACGTACATCTGTCTTGGAGAATTCCCATTTTTTCCTATTTGCATGAAGGATGTTTTTCTCATTGGTAACCTGTAATCAAGGGTGTGAGCATGAAAACACAGGAAAAACCCAAAGGCAGAGTAAAATAAGGGACTCTGATGGATTAGAAGGAATCCATCCTGCTCACATGTCACTGACACATTATAGATAATGGAAAAGGCACCAAGTTAAATCCAAACCCTCAGTTCTGCTCCAGCAGCTCAGCACACAGGGATCCCTGTGGATATATTCCCAGGCTCACAGAGACCCTGTGCTGGATGGCTCCACCAGCACACCAGTGGAAAACCACAGCTAAAGAGTATTTCTCGTGGGGAGTTATGGGGAAGGCTGCAGCAGATGGGACCCTGGACAGTAAAACACATGTTTGAGCTCAGGATTTCTCTTTCTTTTGCCCAAGGAGGGGAGAGAGATGACTTACTGATGTCAAGCTGACACTGTAGTGGCCTGCTGGAGAACATTTCCGTTGCTTTAGAAGTGGGTTCAAGTATTTTTTACTCTTTTCATCAACCCTGTAATCAAAAATGCCCCAAGCTTTGTATTAACTGAGGTAACAGAGTGAATGTGAAAACATCAAATCCAAGAAAAGCAGCAACACTGTCATGAAATGCTCAGAAAGAGCTTGTGGGGAGAACAGCCTTTGTGAGCTAGCAGAGTTTTGTCCAAAGGACAAGCCAGGAGGCCCAGAACAGCCAGTGTCACAGCAGCTGGCTGGCTGTTGCTGCTCAGCAGGGTGTTGCCAAGTGCAGACACACAAGGACCCTGTGCAGCTGCTCCAGGCCTTCAGATCCAGGCAGAATCCTCCACCCTGGAGCTGCTCCCATCCCAAACCCACACCTCACCTCCCCACATCATCACCCTGCACCTTTCTGAGGACACTACAGCTCCACAGCAAGGGGGATGATGGGTACCAGCTCCTCTAGCTCTGCTCCCCTACCTGTAATTAAGGCTCCCGGGCACAGGACCCATCCCAGCCACAGTGGGAGAAAAGCTCTGGTTGATGGGAGGGATAACTATGCCCATGTTCCTGGCATAGTCCAAGCTGCTGCTGGAGTTCTTCAGGCTGGTTTGAGGGTTTGATTTGAAGGGGTTGATGGTGGTGTCATAGAGGGAGCTGAGGTGGGAGGATCGACCTGCCCTCTTTGCCTCAGCCTTCGAGTGCTTGAACAGCTTCACATCCCTGCTCTTCAGCTCCATGTAGCCATCCTGGGGGGGGAAGAAAAGCACCATCCTCCTCTTACAGTCAGGTTTAAAAGGCAGCTGAGAGCAGCACGTGCAGCCTGAACCTGGGTGAGTCTGCAAGGAATTGTTTTTAGCAGAAAACCTCAGGTTTAGAAGTTGCCTGGGTGCTCAGGGCTAAGGTGTGGTAGTGGCATTGGCACAGTGACATAAAGATTGGACTTGATCTTAAAGGTCTTTTCCAACCACAACTACTCTGTGATTTTTGCTATGACCTTTAACTGCTGCACATAATTATATATAGTGATTTAAACCCATTAACAATAATAACAACAAAGGTTTGGAAAATGAAGATGGACCAACCTGGACACTGAGCATTTTTCTTTCTTCTAAAACATCATCTTTGTCCCTTTTGCTGATTTTTGATTTCTTTTGCAGTTGATGGTCTCTGGCCTCTTTCTGAATCTTTAATTTCAGCTCCTGGGTAAATCTAGATTCCAAAGAAGGGGAAAAAAAGACTTGTGTTAATACCATCAGCAGTTGGGTGTTCAGCCCAGGCTCCTGTGGCCTTTTAAGTAATCCAAATATGAGGTTTAAAATCCTTCAAGCACACCCTGCAGGTCAAACATCCTCCTATTTCCAGGAGGGCTAAACACCCAACAAACCCAAGACATTGAGCAGCTGTCAGCTCTGCAAAGCCAGCAAGCAACCTTCAAGTGCAGCTGCTTCATTCTTTCTACTATTAGCCTGGTTTGAGCAAAAAAAAAATGACCTGTTCACCTCTCAGCAAATCCATCCTGGTTGAAGAACTCGCTCTGCAGGAGCTGGGCACAGGATGGTCTTTTGTCTGGATCAATCTGCAAACACCTCTGTCAAAACAATGGCAGTGTTAGGAGGCAAAGAGATGAGAAATGGAACAAAGGCTTTCAAGAGAAGAGCTGCCAAACTCCCCCCTCTAGGGCCTGGTATGTCAAGGGCAGCCCAAGAGATACTGCTCTCAAGTATTTGCTGGCTGCCTGCACTCCCATCACTAATGCTAACACTGCACAGGGAACACCTGGCATGCAAACACATCTCCCAGGAACCCTCCTTTATTTTCTGTTCCATTTGTTTAGCTAAGGCTTTAGAATCTGTTTTGATCATTTGATTATCTACAGAGAATCCACTTAGGCAGCAGATGAGGGGCAAAGCTTGTTGGGAGACCCTTCAATGCAGCGAGGTGTTCAGGGGAACACACAAACCCCTCTTCCCCTCTCAATCTCCTTGGAAAAAATTCACTAGTGAGGCAGTGTACTCTCCAAATCCTCCCTGGAAAATAGGTAGTGATCATTTTGGCTCTGGGGATGGCTGGCTTAGTGACACAGCAGCTGTGGTGTCCCTGCAGTCCTCACTAAGCTACCAACCCAAGCAGCTGCTCGTTGCAGGGGGAGCTGAGGGAGAGCTGGTTGAGCAGCCCCAGCCTTTTCTGTCAGCTGCATTCAGCTCCCCAGTAACAGAAGCAGAGAAAATGGACAGTAAATGCTCAGCTAATGACCTTGGCCAAGTCTAGCACTGGAGTGGAGAGCTTGGGGTACCGTTTGTCCAGGGATTCGGGCTCCTTCACCTCAGGTAACCTCATGCCAGCAAAGAGAGGATTTTTATAGAACAGCTCTTGGTGTCTTGGAATTAAATTGCCTGGAATCACAAAAAGCAAGCAGCCAGATGAAGGAACAGCCCATGAGATGGTGGATGAGCATGGGCCAAGAGGCTGTTCTTACCCAGGCACCTGGTGATGTGGTAGAGCTGGTCGATGTCAGAGTCTCCTGGGAAAAGGGGCTCTCCTGTGAGCATTTCTGTGATCAGGGAGCCAACAGCCCACACATCCACTGCCCTGGGAGAAAAAAACCACCACCAACCAGCTCAGCATGATGATCTAAGGGCTGAGCCAGGCTGCTGGATGGCAGGTGACAAGCCCTGAGCTCAGCTCAGCTGTTTGCCAAGCTTGGGTGAATGGTGAGGGTGAATGGAAAACTCTTGGAGCAGAGAAATGCTAGGAGAGGGTGGAAAATCAGCTCCCAAACCCCACTGCTTTAAAAATCCTGCACCAGGGGAAGCAGCTCCTCTTTCTGCAGCCACCCTTCAGGCACATCTACTGAAAACTCAGTTTGAGTCACACAGGGACACCCACAAACCTGCACAATCCAGCCCTGGGAATAACACAGTTTGAGTTCTGTGGATCCCAGTAAGGAAACTGTCCTTCACCCCACCTCCCCCCTCCTGAAATATCCATCTAGAGCGATAAGGAGGGACTTTTCTGCCCGAGTCCAGCTGCTCAGGAGGGAGATCTGTCACAGCCTCCCCACTATTCCCCTGCCTCCCCCAAAATGAGAGCAGCTCCCCAGCCTTCCTGCCAGTCTCTTACTTGCCATATTTGCTGTCTCCCACCAGCAGCTCTGGAGCTCTGTACCAACGGGTTGCCACGTAGTCTGTGTAAGCTTCCCCAGGGGCTGCCAAGGTTCTGGCAAATCCAAAGTCACAGAGCTTCACAACTCCCAGCTGGGAAACCAGGATGTTCTCTGGCTTAATGTCCCGATGGATGATCTGCAAGGGAAAGCAAGTCAGGAGCAACAAAGTCCCTTTTCCCTCTCTGGCTCTCCAGAGGAGCTTTCTCACATCCAGGTGGAGAATTAGCCAATCAACAAGAGCTGACCCAAGGGCACAGGTGAACACAGAACCTCTGACTTTTACACACAGAAGTGTTTGTGGAATCATGGAATCATTCAGGTTGGAAAAGAGCCTTGGGATCATCCAGCCCAACCATCAGCCCTGCTCTACAAATGTCACAAACCCACATCCAAACGACCCTTAAACCCATCAAGGGATGGGACTCAACCCCCCAGTGGATCTCCAAGGGCACACTCAGGCTGCTGGAGGAGCTGAGCTCAAGCTCTGACACCTCACATGCAGTTCAGCCCACCCCTAAAGTTTGGATGCCTGTGAGAAATGGAGATTCCTGGGTCTCTTCACTGCAGGGCTGACTCCTGGGGAGTACTTACATTGTGGCTGTGACAAAATGCTATCCCCCTCATGATCTGAAACAAGTATTTTCGGACCCTGCTGTAGTCCAGCCCACTTGGGGATGCCTCCAGGTCGTCCAGCACCGTGTGGTCCACAAACTCAAACACCAGATACCACCGTTTCTTCTTTTTATACACTTCCAGCAGGTTCACAAGGTTCTCATGCCTCAGTTGCTGTTAGAAAACAGGAGATTGCTTAGGAAATTGACAGCCTGCAACACCCTCCTCACCTAAGAGGTGACACTAACCCCTGCCCCACTCCTGACAGCCTTGTGACAAAAGCCTTGTGACAAAAACCTTTTCCTTCTCCCAGCAGCCCAAAGGTGATTCCATCTCTTTACTCCAGATTTTACCCTTCTCTGCCATTCCTTTCCTCTTGCAACCCTATTTAAAAGAAAACCCAAAGCAGCTGCAATCCCTCTCAGTTCCACCCTCACTGGGAACAAGTTTTTCCTTGTGTTTCCCCTCAACCTCTTGTGCTCCAACTTGCTCCCACTGCCTCTTGTCCTGTCACTGGGTGACACTGAGCAGAGTCTGGCTCCATCCTCCCTACACTCACCCTTAACATCTTGACAGACACTGCTGAGCTCCCCCCTCAGTCTCCTCCTTGCCTTTGTAAATTGTGGTCACAACTGCGTTTCCCTTTCCAAACTGACCCAATGGCTTCAACTTCCACCCACCCTGTGCCTTCAGTGGCTAAACAGGACTCCTGATGGATGACTGGAGTCTCAGGAGGCAGTTTCCTCCCAAGAACCCAGTGCATCCTTACGGGTCGATGGTACCCGCACTCATCCCGCAGCACGGGAAGGCCTCTCCAGGGCATCCCCGGCTCACCTTCAGCAGCTTGATCTCCCGCATGGCGATCTTCCGAACCACCGCGTCCTCCTCGCTCTCCAGAAACTTCTTGACGGCGACGAGCTGCCCGTTCTCCTTGTTCCTGCACTTGGTCACCACCCCGTAGCTGCCTTCCCCCATCAGGGCCAGCACCTGGTACTTCTCCATGGCCGCGGCTCTCCCCTTCCCCGGGGAAGCGGGGAGGGGGGAAGCTCCGCTAGGCCGCGGCCTAGTTCCAGGGCCCGGGGACCGGTTCCAGGGCCCGGGGACCGGTTGAAGGGCCCGGGGACCGACACCCGGTTGCTGCGCGACCCAACGCGGCGTCCCCGTGGCAACGTCCTGCCGTAAAGCGCGCCGACGGCCCGCCGTCAAGCGCGGCGACTCCCCGCCGTAAAGCGATGCCCTCCTGTCGCAAGCGACGCCCTCCTGTCGCAAGCGACGCCCTCCTGTCGCAAGAGCCGCTCCCGGTGAGCGCAGCCGGCGGAGCATCCAGGGAGGCTCCGAGGGAACCTTGTCCACGGTAGCCGGTGTTTTTCCCGGGGTAAAAAGCAGCAGAAGGGTACTGAGAGCCTGGAGGAGCAGTGGGAATTGAAGGTGGAAGAAGCTGCCCCTGTATCTATGAGGCATTCGTAGGAGATGGTGATAACGAGCATCCAGGAATTAAAAGGTTGGAGACTGGATTCTCGTCAGAGGAGCTTTGGGCATTCAGCAGTGGCTGCGGAGACGGGCAGGGCTGCACCATGGAAGCCCTTTTGGGCCCCCTTTGGTGGTACCAGCATCCTCCTTTCCAAGCACCTGCTCATGCACAATAAGCACAGAAAACTCCCGTTCCCACGGGTCCTGTCCCTTGGGTGCTTTCCAGCCACTCTTCCCCAGTCTGGAGTGTTTTGACCCCCTTGGCTTTGTTGAACCTCTGTAGAGCCTCCTCATCCACCAGCAGATCACCCCTCCTGCCCAGCTTCCTAACAAAGCCAGCCTGAGAGAGTATCCCAAGATTTGCTGGAGATCCACTTGGCTCTAAGGATTAAAAAACCCTTATCAAGTTGTTTTTTTCCTTGAGGTTCTTTTCTCCGAGCCATTAAGCCACATAAAGAAGAAGTGACAAAGCAATCTCATCTTGGCACGAAGATGTGTGGCGGGCAGAGTGCCAGGGTAAAAACCAGAAGACTCCATTTAATGAATATTTGATGCCTGAGCAGCCGTGGTGCAGTTTATGTTGCTAGGAACATGGCAATGATAAAGCTGGAGTCATTTCTTTTATTCCCATTTCTCTCCTCAGTTTAGTGGCCTGTCCAGGGTGCTGTGGAAAAAAGGGATTCTGATTGCCCTGAATCCATTTCTGAACACCCATCAAGCCTGCCAACCTCTCCAGGAGAGGAGCAGTGTGTACCTTGCCAAAATGCCAACTCCATCCAGAACAGCATCACGAGGCACCGTGTTCCAACACTTCCCAAAACCTTGATCATCTCTCTCCTGAATCGCCTTGATACGTCACCTTCTGCAGTTCATTTTGGGGTGCTTTTATTTCTCCTTCACCCTCATTCCCACTGCTGCAATGCAATCACTGGAATGCACCTTCCAAAGCTGACCTCACATTTCCAGGAAAAAAAAAAATTGTTGGGCTTCCAACAATGACTTTGCCAGGGCAGGTGGTTCTTCAGTTTGATTTTTCAGCCTGGGCAGCCAGCCTGTCTCACCTCTTGTCCCTTGGTAGGAGCTGGAAGGGATTTCTTCCCCTGAGCATTGGTAGCCCTGCATGGAAACCAGTGACTAACTGGGAAGTTTCCTTTCCCATGTATTAAGTTGGACATTTCCAGTGTTCTCAGTGTAACCCACATGGTTTCTGTCAGAGGGGACTGCGGATCCTCTGAGTGCAGGGCAGTGGCTTTGTTTTGATAGATTGTTTAGCTTTTCTTTTTATCAGACACATCATGTTTGTCTTCTTGTGGCTCTCTGCGAGGTCAGTGTCAAGGCAGGGCCACTTCTGATATTTTCTTTATACAATGCACCCCATTTCCCTTCACTACACAGAATGGAGGGGAATCAAAGAAACCTGGAAGAACCCCAAACCAGACCCGTGGCACATGGTGGTGATGTTTAAGGTGATCACGAGATGCTCCTGCCTTCTTCCCGAGGCAGTTTAGTGTCTGTCCTGGTTTCCTTGGGGTGGAAGGAGTCAGGAGGAGCAGGTGGATCCCATCCCAGGAGCATCAAGCTCGGTATAAAAGGGGCAGCTGGGAGAGGGCAGAACTTCCCCTGCTCCTCCTCCTCCTTCACGGAGGGGCTCACGGAGCATCCTCCTCCCGAGGGCTTCTCTCTTGCTTACTGTCACCGCTCTAAGGGCGGTGGGGTGAGTATAACTCCATGTATTTTACACGGGCGTTAGTTCGCCCTCCCACGGATCCATTTTCCATCCAGGCCGTGCCTCTCCCCTCCTTTTCCCGCATTCCCGGGCGGCAGAACCGCGGCGCGGCCTCCCGCTCAGCTTCGCTGCGTGCGCGCTCCCCGCACACGGCGTGCGCGCCCCCGCC